>JAGKTI010011614.1:0-26072 GCA_018397915.1 Birgus latro | reverse complement strand
AGAGAGAGAGAGAGAGAGAGAGAGAGAGAGAGAGAGAGAGAGAGAGATTCAGCTCTGAGGATGCATATCACTTTGACAGACATTTCCACAATATGATTTCCTATTCACCAGTGATGCACTTAATCAACACAACTCCATTCTCCATAAATTAAGTCCAAATCAGTAACTTGGTCCAGATTTTTTGCTGTTTTTTTTTCTTTTGCTTATTTAACATACCTCTGTAGAATACTAAGACAATGCTATGGCTCTACATCCTTTCCATTGCACTTTTCATGACTAGCATTGTATTCTAAAGTTCATTTACTGTTGTAACTCAATACCGAAGGTGGAGCAATGGCAATTTTAGGCCAAGTACGAGTAAAAACAATATACTGTCCTACAGGCTGAGATGTGGGCATCATCCAGCCCTCCTAAGTTATCAGAAGAAGTTGGATGATTCGGTCGCTGATGCCTGTCCAGGATGTAACACAACACCCTATACTATCAAGCATATAATGGAAGACTGCATTGCACACAATCACCTAAGCCAACAACACAACATACACTCCTTGAGAGCTCTGTGGGAAAGCTCGGTCTTGGCCGTGGCTTTCCTTAGGGACTTGAGGCTGTTCGGCCAGACTGCCTAGGGAACTACTACTACTACTGTCCCACAAGGGACTGATTTACAGGTAGCTCTAACCTTGCTGCTGGTTAAGGAAGACTTTGGTTGCTTAGTTCTGTATATCTGCATCATTATCATCACAAGCACTTAACCATCTAAATTCAAATTATGTCTTTATTCTCACTTCTATCAGACAGTTTTAATAAACTTGGTAAATGCCTCTTCAACTGATGGAATTCATAAGGTTGTATCGGTATATAAACTTCCAATGCGAAAAGTATCATGAGCTGAATAAAATTTTCACAACATAAAAACAATATGCAATCATAAATAAATAAATACTGTACAGTATAAAGAAAAGTATCCCTTCACTCTGTGCATTAATGCAGTCAACTACAATAATCAGCTTCTATTGGATTACTTTCTAACTACCATGATACTTATGCACAAAAAAATGAGCTAGTAGGTTAAGGCACTCCAAAACGGATGTAGTCCATAACTAACCAGTTTTACTGCTAACAAAATGGTGGTAGGTGGTGGTGACCATCGTCCACTTACTTGATATAGTCCTACCTACTTCTTTGTTCACCTTTATCATGCTGCTTTTTTATGTCTGCCCTCTTCTCTTGCTACTCCTCCCATAGTCCCTGTCACTTTTTATTATTCTAGTTTGTCTACCCTCTTCTCCTGCCATATCTCCCATCTTTCCTGTCATTTCTTTCCACTTCAGGTGGCTCTACATTAAGTGACAAGCCTAATGGTTTCCTATAACCCACAAAACCATTTACAAAACCAGATAACGGGGTGATGTGGAGCCTACTGTGGTGCTCCTGTTAAAATGGGTGGAAAGACGAAATTGTGGTGTCCATCCACGAAACAAATAGCTACAATAATCCCTTCACCTCATTGTGGCAAGGCATTGTCTACAGCGAGGGAACATTGGTTCACTGCACAAGTTGGCCCTGTAGGGCAAGTTGCTTGCCTGCAGTTGATGAATCTCCTCGACCTGACAGAATAGGGTTACTCAACAACAACCGCTAACATAATGACCCTTCAGGCTTGCATCTGGTACCTGTACAACTGGTGGTCTAGTGGATTCAGACATTTCTAAATGGATGTAACCCATAAGTAATTGCATTTACAGTTCACATAATGCCACTTACGGCTAGCACTTGGTCACCTGCCTTAGATGATGCGTTTCTTAGTCCTGAGACTATAACGCTTCTGATGGCCAGTGATGGATGATAAAGTAAAATATACAAACAGCCTGCTCCCAACCATGTGCAATATGGAGGTGCCTAAGCATGGTACAAACTATCTATCTATCTACTGCCAGATACCATAATCCCGTAAGGGGTGGCCACTTGACTTTGAGTTATTTGTTTTCCGGGGAGAGGCACTAACCCTCCACCAACCCACTTGTTGATATATAGGGAGAATGTATGGACTAAAGGGTAAAAAATTCCAACAGTATCCCAATAGCCTACACTGTGTTGCTGTAAACCCAGTTTGAACTGCGTATTTTCCTTTTTATTTCTTTCAGTATTTGTAAGAATTATGCATAGGAATCATCAAATGTTCTTAAAACAGCTCTGGACAATGAAATAACAACATGTAAACACTCAAAAATAAAAACTGCACCCATGTAAGATACCACAGATTAAATTTAGTGATGGATGTTTCAAAATATCTTTTTTCTCAACTACATAACCTGATTCTGGTGCTGTAAACTGGAGAAAACTGGTAAAGCAGCTTTACAGATAACACCTGAACTCAAGTGAGCATTTCTTGGTAATTCACTTTATTCCATCCATCATCCAATCCTATGCCACCCCATGAGGAGCATAGGAGTCTGGGGCTATGCAAGCTGGTCTTGACATTTAAGATGAGAGTGACTGGCCTCACTCATCCCTGAGTGGCATTACGTGAGCAATAAACTCCAACCACCCCTTGGATATAAACCTAAACAGGCTCAATCCGATAGGAGCGCCTTAATCACCCACAAAACCACCAGGCACCATAATTTGGTTATATATATGGTTACCACCCAGTGTAGTAACTGGTTTCCTGATGTACAGGAAAACATTTGGCTTGTCACTAAGTGTAGAGTCACCCATAGGCAGAAGGAAGAGGAAACAGTAATGGAAAGAAAGACAGAAGAGGGAATGTAAAGTCACTTGTAGGCAGAAGAAAGAGCAAAGGATGAAAGAAAGACAAAAGAGGAAGGAAGGAAATAAAAAAAAATAAAAAAATAAAAACAAATGTAACAGATAAGTAAAATACAGTACATACCAGGTAAGAACTCCTAAAATGCCTTACAAATATCAGACTTCCACTAAACTGTACTAATTTTCAAAGAAAATCATCAAATTTGACCCTAGAGTTATTTTCCTCTTTTGATGAAACAATGTGAACAGCTATACCAGTCAGGTGCTGAAAGTAAAATTCCTTTCAAACTTAGAACACCCCATACTTCTGAATTACAGTACATCAAAGAACAGAAAATGGTACCTGATAACAAACCCAAGAAAACTATTAGCTAACCCCTTCAATATGATGATGTATTTACATGATAGTGGTAGGTGGTGGCAACCATCATCCACTCACTTGATGTAGTGCTGCCTACTTTTTCCTTAGCCTTTATCATTCTTTTTCTGTGCCTGCCCTCCTCTCTTCCTATTTCTCCCATCTTTCCTGTCACTTCTTATTTCTTTTCTTTCCTGTACAGGTGGCTTTACACTGAGTGACAAGCCAAATGGTTTCCTGTAAGCCAAGAAACCATTTACAACGTTGGGTGGTAACCATATAACCAAACCATACGTGCTCCCTACGTATCAACAAGTGAGTTGGTGGAGGTTTAGTGCCCCTCCCTGTAAAACAAATAACTCAAAGTCAAATGGCCACCCCTTACGGGATTGTGGCGTCTGGCAATAGATAGACAGATTTACATGATACTGTAATACCATATAATTCTTGGTACAGTACTTACAATATTGTTAACCTTGATATAATCTTACCTAACTGGTGGGGTTGGATTCATTAACCCCCACTTCACTATTATGACTGATGCTATGAGTGATGTCTTCACACTGAGGCATCAATATGGCTGGGCAGTGAAGCTACCTGGTTATACTACGGTCCCTCGATCCCATACCTATCCCTTCAGAGGAGGATGGTGGACTGCGGAAGAAAGAACTACTACTACTATTAGGGTTCCCTCCTAAGTGGAATAAAGTGTCTGGCTGCAGCAAGAATAATATGAAAATTAAATATGTACTCTGGCGATGCAGCTAACTACTGTATACGCTATATCCTCTCTCTCCAGGTTGAGAGGTCTCTCCTAAACTAAGTAAAACCATTTGAAGCTTTCACAAATAAAGCATAAGACATTTTCAGTGAAGTAGGAGTATTAATTAGGGCAGACATGTAAGTCATCCAATCGAAAACAGTCATCCTCACTGTAACCTCTTTAATGTCCATGACAATAAGATGCACAATGAATAAGACATACCAGTGAGTGCTGCAGAGGGAGGCCTTCCTATGGTAGCAACATCTAGTTGGATAGCTCCAATGCCTGGCTATACAAATGTCCCTCAACTCCCATCCTATCCCCCATAAGGGGGAAGGAGGGCTGTCTGGGAAGGGTAACTTCGGCCTGTAGCCCACCGGGTTAATGCTTTAGATGAAACCGTGACTACAACTACTACTACTATTAAACTTCAGTAAATGCATCGATGATGCATCTTTTAATACACCCACAGAAAGTATTCATCAACAGTGAGACTCCAAAATAAAATACAGTACTGGTAAAAATACAGTAGTTAAAAAAAATAAAAATAAAAAAAATAAAAAAAAATCCAGTCCTGTGAGTTTGGCAAAACTGTCTTACACAGTAGCAAATTTAATTATATATACAGGCACCTGATTACCATGAATCCAATTACCCCAAAGCATCAACATTACCAGGACGAAACATTACACCTGGTAGGCCAGAGGCTATTTTTACTTGCTTAATGCTAATCAAACTTAAACTTCATGTACAGTATGTGCTAATTTTCATGCTAATATTTAACACCAAATTACAATTTACTCACATAACAGATGTAATGGTGTACAGCAATGGTACTGGAATAATGGTTTATCATCAGACATCACTGTTTTTTGCTGGTCAAAATATGCTATTAGTACTCTGTCTTATCTATGGAAATTTTAAAACTACAGTAGGCTCAGGCCTAGTATAAATTTCTACTTACATCATCATAAATATATCCTACACTACACCGGTACAGCTACAACAGTAGTATCCCCCTGGAATCTTGCTTCAAATGAAATAACTGTAAAGCCAACACTGCTTACACTTAACTTTTTAACAAGCAGGCTATCATCAAATCTTAACTGACAGAGGTACAGTAGTTGTATCTTGGAGGGAGGGCAGCCAAACAGAAGAGGGCAGAGTGACGTGGAGACGATTTGTATATGGCCACCCCTTAGCAATGGGATTAAGGCATATGGCAAAACAGACATATAGATAATTATGACACTCTGGGGTTGGCAGCTGGTCATTCTTGCCCTGAAAATCTGAACCCAGGTAGTCTAGTCCTGGGCCCCTAAACTCCTGATGGGGCTACAAAGGTGTAATCATATCGTATCGTTTATAAAGCTTCCAACACGCCCGCATGTACTGTATCAGCCTTGGTCACACAATGCCCACTTCTCTATCTCCCTTGCGGAGAATAGAAGTGAGGCCATGAGAAACAAATAAATAAATAAATATTAAATAAAGAGCAATAAGTTCTCAACCACCAACTCTACTTGTGAGCTTCTGCATAATTAAGTACCCATTATTGTTAAACCCTACCATTTGATGACATTTATTTTATTCTTCCAATCTACATATGATTCTACACAATGAGATATTTTTGAAATTGAAGGGGGCATTCATTAATCCCTTGGTTGAGAACATTCTCCTATGTTAAATAAAATCTCCTGCACTCAGCAAGAATAAAATGAAACAAGCAACTAACAATATGAATGGGTTAAATATGTCTAATCAATATGAGAGCAAGACTGACAAGGAGAGTATATGTGAGTGAGGTGGAGGGGATGGAGAGGGGGGGGGGAGGCAAAGGATGTGATGGAGGAATAGAATGGAGAGGTATCTGAGAGAGAAAGGGGTGTGAGCTGGAAGCAGGGCAGTGAAATGGTGGAGGACAGGGCAACAAGGAGGCAATTTGTATGTGGCCACCCCTTATGGGATTAAGGTGTCTGACAATAGATAGATATAGATAGAATATCAAGTAATGATGCAGACAACATGGGTCTGTATTGCACACCTTTTTGTAAGTTACACAGAATTGACCCAGTGTACCCCAAACCCTTTAATAATCCTCTTACCAATGGTCACATCAGTATTCTATGGAAATGAGTTGGAGTGAAGTTATGGACTAATACTTTAACATGATCTACCCTACTGTATCCAATATATTTATGTAATTAATACAATGAAAACCTCTGAAACATGAATACAATAAAAATTTGGTTATATTACAAAATGTTTTTAAATTCATAACAAAATAAAATACAAATATACAAAACCTTTGTAATATATGTGCTTCTACTTCAAACCTACCCACAATTAGCTTCAACCTAGGCGATGTGTCATAAGAAGTCACATAATGAAGTAAATCATTACCAAATGACTGGATGCTCAAACGTTACCAAAATATGAAATGCAACATAAGAAAAGAGTTATATCTTCACTATTTCATAAATCCACCGAGATGGAAGGGAATGGCCAATGGTTACTAGGAGAGAGAAAGAGAGAGAGAGAGAGAGAGAGAGAGGAGAAAAGATTGAGGAGGAGGAGAGAACTGAACCCCAGCCGCCGCTACCTCAACCACTTGCTTCATTTACCTGCTTTGTTAAATCCCCGAGCCACCCGGGTCCTCAATAACCCCTTCAAACTCTCTTTTTTGCCAGACGGTCGCCATGGATACTTACCGGACACGGGAAGCTCGGCCTTGGAATGTAAATAAATGAAAATTCACTTGACGTAGCAGACGGCTTTACCACTAACAGCTGAGCCGCCACAAGACTGACCTAGGCTGCCAAAATCTTCCCTATCAGTTCCTATCAATATTTTTTCCTACTTTATTGCGAGTTATTAAGTCCATGTGGTGTTTTCTGCTTCATGAGCATTATTTTCCCAACTCGTCCCCATGTATCGGTTTATCGATAAAGGTGGACTGTCATGGTAAAATAATACATCAGCTGCCAAAATCTTCGCCGCCATTTTCCTATAAACATTTTTATCTGCCTTATTATCCCAAACACTTTCGCTGTAGCTTCTGGTACACATAACACAGTACCACTTTAACTGACTGAAATAAATCTGATGGTGAATAAAGATAAACTGTCAAGGTAAAATTGTATGTAATTGAGCCCCCGCAAGGCAGCAATGTGTGACGTCATCAAGGAGCTGCACCCTTATGGCGGTCTGACGGCGCAATGCCCCGCCAAATTTAAATCACTTTGAAATAACAGCTTTGGACAAATCAACTTTAAAATGCCGATTACCGTCACAATCCTCTATTGTTTATCCTCTGAGGAAGCGTGTGTTGGCATCTGGGGAAACAATTCTAAATTCTTTCATTACGATTCCCGATTGATGACTAACGTCAAAAAATTCCGGTAATAACTAGATGACGTTTGGGTTCACGTTTACACAGGCACAAATAATAGTTGTGAGGGTTATATTGATAAATTTATTATTAATGCAACCCCGAATAAAGTTTGCTATACGGATTTCGGATTTACGCCTGGGGTTTATTTACAATTGTGCATACCCTTCACCATCCACAAGAAGGAGAATATCAATCGACAGCAGTTTGGACTGTGAAAAGTGCTGAGTATTCTATTATCTCATGTTAAGGAGGACGACATGGTCAACACTGAAAGATTATGTAATCCTCACAATTACGTGGTCGTGCTGCAAGTCATGGTTAAGTGTAAAGATGTGTTATTAATGCCTGTTAGTGATAGGTTAGGTCAGGTTGGGTTGGGATGGGTGGGGTTAGGTTAGGTTAACTGAAGTGACTGGTACTGCAGTGACTATAAACAAACTTGTCATTTTGATAGAAAAATTGCCTTGTCACTTCCCATTATATTTTGAGAAGATTGTATTCTCATTCATACAGGACGATTTTTCTGCATAATTTTACAGTTTTCCAAAATGTATTTGGGAATTTTATGGAGTGTGGAAAGTTCATAACCATTAGCTTAATATGTTTCCAGTTTTCAGGTAATAAGAACAAATCTCATGGAGTAACTTAACTCAGCTGGCTGTGATATTCTTGGTGTTGGACATTACTGCACCATTAAGGTGGTTAGTAGTTTTTAGTAACACACAGTATTCATGAAAGGTTTTACACTAGTTTATAAGGGGTTGGACACAAGTTGCTGTACTTTCTTGAAGTAATTTGAGTATATGTGTGCATGTGTGAATGGTAGAGTATACTGTACAGTAGGCGTGGAAAGTATTGACGCTTTTTTGCCGACATCATTCTTTTTCGCGTTAAGGGAAGTAGGGTCAGTACTACCCTCCCCTGTGATGCGAAATGAGCTGAAGCTTTTTCAACGGGAGCTGGCAACCCTGCTTGATAGGTTTGGCACCACAGGAGCAGGCTCAGTAATGTTTGGGCAGCCACAGGAGGAGGATTGTCTCTGTGTGTGATGCACCACGAGGGCATGTTTTGACTCAAATAACACAGTTATTTGGTTACCTACCACATTCTCATCATGCCTAAAGTAACCACAAGCAAGGACAAACGTGTGGAAGTGATTACTTTATACAAAGCTGGCCACAAACTCCCATTTATTGCAAATCAGATGGTGTTAGACTGAGGACAGTGCAGAGACTGGTGAAGCGGTTCAAGGACAGTGGGGAGGCCATTCCTCCCACTCCACTTCCCAAGCCTGGGAGACCTCGTAAGACAACCTTCAGGACCCGTCAGCTGATCTCAAGGCAAGTTAGCAAGGATCCAAGGCTAACAGCATGGGATTTAAAAGAAAAGAACCCACAGTTGCTGGCAGATGTGTCTGTCAGAAGTGTGCAGCAGCTGTTGCATGACGATCTGGGCTACAGGAGTTTTTGTGCTCGTAAAAAACCACTGCTAACTGCACTTCAGAAGAAAAAGAGAGTAAATTTTTGTAAGAAATATCTTGCCTGGAGTGAGGAGAAATGGAAAACTGTGCTTTGGAGTGATGAGTCAACATTTACTGTCACTGGTACCCCTTCATCACGAGTGTACCACAAACCAGGCAGTGACCCCCTGGATCCTAAGTACACTTCCAGGTTTGTTAAATACCCAGCCTCACTCATGGCTTGGAGCTGCTTTACATATTATGGTGTTGGTGAGTTGGTAATTCTACCTTCAAATGAAAAAGTGAACCAGAACAATTATTTGGAGCTATTATGTGATGTTTTAAGTGACCCTTTTGATAAAACCAAGGCAAGAGTATTTATGCAAGATTCTGCCCCTGCACATGTTGCAAAGTCAGTGAAACAGTGGCTAACAGACTGTGAGGTTCCCTTTATTCGAGAATTTATGGGTGCACATGAAGCGGCACATCATCTTTGCCTAAACTTGAGGCTGCAGTCAAGCAGCTATGGAGCAGTTTTAGTCTGTCTGTTCTGCAAAACTACGCCATCAGTCTCCCCAGACGCCTTAAGAAGATAATAAAGGTGAAGGGGAATGCCAGTAAATACTAAATTCAATGGTGAGTGTTAATTTATTTGTTTCTCCTTGCTAACCACAAGAATGTTTTCTTTTTTAAGATGGTGTCAACACTTTCCGTGCCTTCTGTATATATATTGAATTGATGGCATAGGTATTTCTTAAACCACTTCAGGTATTTGCATTTAACTTCTTCAGCCCAGTGACATATATATTTTTTTTTCAACAGTTTTGTCAATTTGTAATAGTGAAGGGAATGTTAAAGCTACATCTAACCTCTTTACTGTGAAAAGTCATGCATAAGTTGAATAAAATCATCTGTTGATAGCAAGAACGAAATTGAAAATAAGTAACTGAAGGGGCTGAGACCAAAACTGATAAGATAGCTTTGTTGGTTTCTCAAATACAGTATTATTTATTTATACACAGCACAGTGCTGTTTTTGGTATATAATGCTACCAGTGGCCTAGGCTGATGACCTACCCTTGACTGTGGTAGCTAGCCTCAGACTCTAAAACCTCATGAAACGTGGTTTGGGAGTGGCTATTACTGCCTGTTGTAAACTGTTACTCTGTTCACGCACTGGGGAGTTTACTGACATAACTTCCATTGTAATTTATATATTACAAGATACTAATCTGTTATTAAAATGATTCTAATATTGATGTACATTGCATAAATGGAGAAATAAACTGATAAGGAAGAGGTAATTTTTGACAAAGTGATGCAGTCTTGGGAGTCCAATAAACTCTTAAGAATATTGTGAGACTGAAGCAGTACCATTATCCAAAAACGTATGTAATGAGAGTGTGTGTGTTAGTGTGAAAGAGTGGGGTGGTGTGAGTGTGAGGGGGGGGGTATGTGGTGGTGTTGCAGGGTAATGTAATGTACCGGGTATATTGAGGTTGTATATGGTAATGTGAGACTGTAATGAGTAGTGTGAGTGTATGGTTGTGGTTATGTGATAGTGTATGTGGTAATGAGTTACTGGTTGGTGAGGGAAAATGGGGTTTTGGAGAAAGGGATGATGAAGCTCTAATAAACGAGAAAGGGGGAGAGAGCGGGGAGGGGGGAAAATAATGAGGGTCAAGGAATGAGGTATAATGGAGAAGGAAGAAGCAGAGAGCGGGGATGGGGGAAATAATGAGGGTCAAGGAATGAGGTATAATGAGGAAGGAAGAAGCGGTGAAAGGTAAACCTACTTCATTTCATAGACCCCGTGTACTGTACCTAAGTAGCACTGTGCCTAAAGTAGCTTCACATCGGTAGTTGTACCCAAGATGAACATTTTACTGCTGTCAGTGACAGTAAAAAATAATTAGGAAGAGAATGTTTTGTAATGTCATATCAACAGAGTGCCTTAAGAAATGGGAGACGGGGAAAAACTAAAAGGGATTACACATGGCAAACATGGATGTGTAAGCTCTCCATACATTACCGAGTGCCGCTATCAGTAGTTTTAATTATACCTAATACAGTATGCTGAATTAGTACAATATTACCAGGTTTTCAGGGGAAATTATATGCTCGAAAAAAAATCTTTATTGGTCCCACTTTCATTTCTGCTTGCATTGTAAACAACAATCATGGCGGCCCGCAGAAGGACGTATTCTTCTGGCTCTGATGCTTCCGATAGATTTATCTCCATTAACGAGCGCCCAGTGGATGACATATCTCTAGAGTTCTTCTATAAGCCTCATACCATCACATTATTAATAGTAATCATATCAGGACTCATCTACTTCGCATTTACGAGGTAAGCGAAATCTTCATGTAACTTGGTGACTACGTTGAGTCCTACTCACTGACTCATCCTGACGCAGTACTAACTCATTTACCACCTGCTGTACGTACTTATTCACCGCTTAATGTGCGTACGTACTCGTTCGCCATGTAGAGTATTGTATCGATACCATTTTATACACCAGCAGTTCACTACCTACCTGATCGTACGTACTGTTTCGTTCTATACGTTCGTACTGTACATACTATTCGTACAGCTCGTTCACCAACTGCTGGTAGCCTGCTGTGTTCACTTGTTCACTGTTTCATTCACCTCCTACCATACTCACTCATTTACTTTGCTAGCCAATGCATTATGTTTACGGTACTATTTCATCGCCTGCTTACTCATCCATTGCCTTTGTTTACACATTCATTGCCTTCATTGTTTACAAATTCACTGCCTTTGCACATTCATTCACTACATTGTGTTTACTTACTCATTCACTATTTGCACAGTTGTAAATGAAATTGCCCATGGCTGTGTTGTTTTGGAAGTGCATTAAATTTATTTTTTACCACCTGCCTGCATATATAGAAACATGTGAGGGATAAGAAAATTGGCTGTTTTTTACCTTTTTTTTTTTTCCTTCAGATTCTGAAAGTCTCAAAGATGAATCTTTCCCAGAGTTTGTCCATCACATTATTGATTCTTAAATATATCGTTAATTTTCTTGGTGGCTTGAGAACAGCATGTGAGAGAGGGTACAGTACTTCTTTCCTCTTTAGGATCCTACCCTTCAGTTTAGGTAGTATGAATCTTGATGATGATGATATATGAAGAAACTGTTTTGTGTTTTGCAGAGATGAAAATGAGAGCATCCAGTCCAACATACAGGCAGGTCTTGTGGCGATGGTGTTCTTTTTCCTTATCATCAGCATCATGGCCTTCCCTAATGGCCCCTTCACAAGACCACACCCGGCAATCTGGCGCATCGTCTTTGGCCTGTCCATACTCTATATGTTACTCCTGCTCTTCATTATATTTCAGGTAATTGTGGGGAATGATAGGTTAGCCATCTAATCGTTATCATCGCTGTCAGCATCACCATCATCTTTGGTCTGTCCTTACTCAATGTCCTGTTTGTTTTCAGGTAACACTAGGGAGTGATGTAAGTCACAGAGCCATGCATTATTGCTGATGGTAAGGATGTGCTGGAAAACATTAAAGTACCATGAGATGGTTTGGCCTTGTTGAAAGAATGGAGAATGAGAGACTGACTGAAAGTGTATATGAGTGAGGTGGAAGGGGAGAGATGGAAAGATTTGGGAATGAGAGACTGACTAAGAGAATGTATATGAGTGAGGTGGAAGGGGAGAGGGGTGGGGAGATGGAGGTGGGGCTGGAGAGGTACTGTATATGAAAGACGATGGGGTGAATTGAAAGGAGGGCAGCAGTGATGGGGGACTGGGTAACAGAGATGATTTGTTTGTGGCCACTTCCTATGTGATTAAGGCATCTGGCTGTAAACAGGCAGGTAATAGATATTTATCTTACCACAGTATCATGTATCAAAAGGACAAAAATCTTCTAAGTTAAGGTGAAAGAGCTTTATTTTTACTCTAATCTGACCTAAAATTGCCATAGCATTGTCTTTTCCTGCCACTCAGTGACATGATAAAAGCTGCTAATGGCAAAAATCTGTGCCAGGCTAATGTAAAAGGGCTATAATAACTTCCCTTTGTGTTCACAGGACTACCGGACAGTGCGTAGTATGTTTGAATGGCTGTTTCCCGAGCTGATGAACTTCACTATTGACATGGACAAGGTAACGCATGGTCTGCCCTCTTCTCTTACATTTTACGGCAGATAAGTGAGTAATGTCCATATTAGATACCAGGTCAATATGTGATGCCTCTTGTCACTCCACTTATTTCTTCACACATACAGTACTCTGGGGAGTTTAAGAAGCTTGTCTGCATCTCTGCCTTACATGGTTATTTCTGCATATGACGTTATTATCCTGTATTTATTTTCCATACTATCAGGGCCCGACTTCACTCTATTCTTAGGTTGGGAAAAGAGGTGTGGATAATGATGTTATTTGTGTCTTGCTATTGATTTGCATAAGAGAATATTAGCTTGCCATATGCAGAAATAAGCAGTTAGGGAAGAGGTGCTCGATAGCCTCAACCTACAGTGTGAGAGTATGCACCTTTATCTTACTTGCCACCTAAAGTAATTATTCATATAGTTGATGTATATCCACATGCTGAGCATGTGTTGCATTTTCACAATGTATAATACAGTTTCACTCTGTGCAAATGATTCATCCATAGTGTACTCTATTTCATACTTTAAATTTGTGCTGTTACTTTCAGAGATCTGGAATTTAATAAGATATTAACAAGGCCTGTACATTGCTGGTTAAATGGAAATGATTGTAGCCACATGATTTATTTTGATGGACTTTAATTTTTTTGTTTTTTTAATTTATAACCATAAAATTCCAGTATGGAGTTGTTTCCAGATTCTTTTTATCCATTTGAAACAGCATGATTGTCTTATATGACAAGGCATAGGAGAAATTCTTGTTCAGAACAAGACATTGACACACCAGTCCCTGATGACACCTCACATTGCCACATCAGTTTCTGCCACACCTGACTCCTACAGTACAGACCTTTTCAACAGTCAGTATTGTGCATGTATCTGCTAATCAAACATTATGTTCAAGTGTCCAGATGAATCAGATCATCGAGACAATAATCACCACCCAGCCTTCAGCACACTTTAAGACAGTTGCTAGAGTTGTGTGCAACATTTAAGTGACCATGCACAGCCCTTCTGCATGCTATGGTAGCCTACATGTCCATCTGTATTCATATTATTGAGAGTACATACTCCTTCACTTTGAGGATGTCTTTGATACCCACTTCAGTATGACAGCAAATGCAGTCGGTTTAGGGAAGGGTTTTCTTAGTGAAGAGGTTAATGAAGTTAATTTTTTTCTTCACCTTGAGCCCTAAGTTGATTAAAATTTGGTGGCAATAAAAAAATGAAAGAATGTCATGATACTAATGATATTAAATTAAAAAATATAAGAATGTCATGATACTAATGATATTAAAGTGTAGACAGTTCATTTTTTTTTTTTAATGGTTTTATGAAAATGCCTGCATACCACATTACTGAGCACACTTGGCAGTGAGGTAGAGGGGTGAACATGCTCTATCCTCATTAGGTGTTAAATGAATGACAGTCAGATTTCACAAGCTAACCTTCCCCTTATTATGTGTAGCACGTCAAAACATTCATAGGAAGCTCCTGAGGTTATTATTCCAACCCTTCACAGCTCCCTTAAATCGCTTGTCCACCTTATTTGTGAGCTTGTCATACTCTCAGTCATAAGAATACAGCAGTTTGGCTCTCTATGATAATAGGACAGTTTGGACCTGAGTCAGAATGTGAGTCTGGCCCTTTACTAGAATTGTCCCATGATATGAATATTGTACAACACTGGATGATAGTCTACCCTCTCCAGTGTTCGTGCCTTGATGCATTGCCTGACCTTGCCCCGCACCCCTCCCATGACACAGGGTGAATGGGGTGAGAAGTGTGATGACCTGAGTCTGGCGAGGCTGTGGGAGAGCATTGACTTCTTTTGTTTTGCACACTTCACTGGCTGGATCATGAAGACGCTTCTTATACGACATTACGGCATCCTCTGGACCATCTCAGTCATGTGGGAGATTACCGAGGTGAGACATGGCCAACCCTGCTTCTTACAACCCACACTTGTTTGTTTTCAAGTTAAAGATACAGTGACCATTCATTTCACATACCGTAGATAAGTTTCACATCCTACATAATCAGAATCCATGCATAGTTATTGATACCATAAAAACACTGCTTTTAAGGTGGTGGCTATGTCACTGGAGGTATTTCTGCCAAGTGAACGTTACAAGGAACATTGGGTGTCTCCTATGACTTAAATGATCTGTACTCTGATAGCATAGCCTCAGGCCTTCATACACCCTTAGCGGTACAGTAGTAAGACTTGGCTATTACATATTTAGTTACTGTACTTTTTTTTCTTTTCTTTTTTTTAATACATGTAAGACTAATAACAATGTTTTTTTTTTTAAAGACTAATAATAATGCAGATTAGTTTCACTTCCACTGTTAACCCTAGCCCTTAACCTTTCTTATCACACTACCCCCAGATTGCATTCTCACACCTGCTGCCCAACTTCATTGAGTGTTGGTGGGATGCGTTTATCTTGGATGTGCTTCTCTGTAATGGCCTTGGCATCTGGGTGGGCATGCAGATCTGTCACATCATGGAAATGCGATACTTCAACTGGGAGAGTATCAAGTCAGTCGCATCCAACTTTTTTTCTTTCATTCTTTTGGTTTAGCAATCGGTTATTTTTTTTTTCCTTTGGTCTTTTTGGCTCCTGCCCCCTTTGGAAGAAAAAAAAAAGTGATAGGAACTACCAGTCATTGAGCACTGTTAGTTTCATACAAACTTGCATCATTGTTGTTTTTTGCAGGTACCAGATATCCAGACAACGACAGGTAAGCTGAAGCGTGAAGTGTTGTTGTGTTTGTCATTGCCTCATTGTTTTCAGGGATGGGGATGTTCAGACAGTGATGGGTAAGCCTCAGTGTGTAGTGTTGTAGCTCACACCAGAGACGTGTAGTGTTGTGTGGTGTCGTTTTTTTCTTTGCCTGATTGGTATTATTGTTTGCAGGGACATCCAGACAACTACGGGTAAGTTGAAGCGTGCAGTGCTACAATTCACCCCTGAGTCATGGACGGCGATGCGTTGGTTGGACCCCACGTGCACGTACATGCGCTTCTTGGCTGTCTCTCAGTTGGTTATTTTCTGGCAACTCTCCGAACTCAACACGTTCTTCATCAAGCACATTTTTGAGATGCCGCCCAGTCACCCCCTCGTCTTCATCCGCATCCTTCTTCTTGGGGCAATGTCCGCACCCACTATCAGGTCAGCGAGTTTATGATTAGAAAGCTCAGCATCATTTCATTAACAGCAGCAGATTTATGTAAATCTTTATCTTAAAAATTTCTGTTCCTGTTTAATGTTCATTAAATACAGTACCAATAGTTCTTGTATGTTTATGCTTTCCTGCTGCCACTTCAGGGCCTAACACATCCCAATATTAGTGGGGAAAAGGGGTAATATGATGGTGATGATGATGATGATAATGATGATGGATTGCCAGTATTGATATGTTATATGCATGTCTCCACAGGCAGTACTACAGCTATGTGACTGATCCCCGGTGTAAGCGTGTGGGTACTCAGTGTTGGGTGTATGGTCTGTGTATGTGCATCGAGTCACTCATCTGCATCAAGTTTGGTGCGGACATCTTCCAGCACACACAGATCCGCAACATTATCTGGTGGGTGCTGGTGCAGGCAGCTGGCTCGGTTATGTGCATATACCTCTGCGTCACACACCACCGATGGCAACGCAGACGGCAGATTAAAACTGTGAGTATTTATTAACACTTGGTAATTTGTTGGGTTAAGGTGCACTAACTTGATTTGGCCCATAAAGATTTACATCACAGAGATGTTAAGGGTATACTGCCCATATAATACTACCTAGAAGCAAACAACTGGTCATCCCTACCTTAAATGTTCAGGCTGAGTAGCCAAGCCCCAGGCACATATGCAAAGAATTGGATATGTAGATTTTGTTAACTTTTCTCGTGTTGCTTTCAGGTGACTGCACCAGGGGATAAGCTAAATAGTTTTGTGTAACTCGGGAAGCCATTTGATATGTTCATTCATAACCATATAGTCAACAAATGAACACCTGGATTGAGGCACATCTTCCCTCCACAGGACGATTCGATAGATGATGACACGGAGCCAGATGCTCAAGTGACGTCATACATCCAGTCACTTCCTCGCAAGGTGGTGACGCTGAGCACACCAGAGGATGATGATGATAGTGATGATGAGGGTGACTCCCCCGCCAGGGTGCAGCGACGCAAAAAAAACCCACAGCTTAGACGCACTAATAGGTTTGAACACTGACCTGCCCCGGGTGTCTCCCTTTTATCATTTTTTTTTTTTTCTCCAGTGTTGTGTGTTACTTCTCCAGCAGTAAGTTCAGACTATAACCTACTGGACCTCTCTTTCCCTAATGCTGTAATTTTATCTCACTTTAAAAACAGACCTGATTGCTTGCTCTTGTCCAGTAACAGATTCAGACACTAACCTGGCTGCTCTCCATTTTCTTTTGCTTTCTCTTGGCACTCTCTTTCTCTTCTAGCAAGATATATGAACACTGACATGGCTGCTATCTCTCTCTTTCATGATTTAACATGATTAGCAGCCTTCCTAAGTGCTTGCTGCTGAGACTTACAATTTTAAAAATGTTTTACGGTATATTACTTCCTGCCTGGTACAACCTCCTGGAGGTTCGTTTCTTTCCAACATTTCTAGTTCATCATTTGGAAACTGATACTGTTAACCCATTGAGCTGGTGACATTTTAGTTTTATTCTTTTGACAATTTTTTAAAATGTTCTCATCCATTAGACATTTTCACTCTGAGTTCCTTTGTCCCCATAACTTTGACTGTACTGTGCCATGCTGATCATGCCTGAAAATCTCAAGTATGAACAATAACCTGCCTTCTTGTCCTTCCGACACTTGCCTTCATCCCCTCTGTGGCTGCTGTGGTCACGTCTCGGTGTTAGTCTCAAATTATTCCACCATGTGGGCAGTACTTTCGTCACCAAATGCCCTTCCCCCGCTTTGTCCTTACCAGTTTACATGTGTGTATAGTACATTAATATCCTCATCTTTTACACCTCAATATTCCCTCATATGTATTTATGTCTCTGTAATATCAACATAGCCAGAATGAATTACACATTGATAATTTCTCATACGTTATTGGAAGCTCTCTGCGTTTGAAGGGTCACTTGTGCCATGCCAGCCAAAGCCCACTTTCTTCTCCACAGCACCTTTTCCTTAATGATTTATTTTGATTATTACATCATAATTATCACTTGTATGTTATTTATGCATTTGTAATATCAATATAGATTACTTAAAATTATAGATTACATAGATTAAGACATCTAATTGAGAATTATACCTGCAAGGAAGTAGTAGTAGGGAGCCTTGTTAATTCAAGCACCGCCTTCTGAAGGCGTCTTATCTCCACAAACTCTGAGAAGCGCGCTTCTTTTCTTCACCTCCCAGCCCGCCCGTGGTGAGACATTGTTTTCTTTGGATACTGCAGTAAAGGTTTGTCTAGATGGCAACACTCCCACCAGTGCTTGAAGCGTCTTACGATCTTCCTTCAAAGGTCACCAAAATAGAAATTTAATAAACATTTTCTCAGTGTTTATGGTGATAAGACGCCTTCGGAAGGCAGCACCAGAATTATGAGGCAGATCAAGAAACTGTAGTATCACCTCATCTGTCTCAGTATTGTCCCAGTGGGTGTGCAAATATGCTGCCTCACTTATGCACTTGTACCTTATTTTAATTCTTGCCAGTGAGTTGTATATAGAATTGTGATTATTTTTTAATTGGCCTATTTAGAAAGGTTTCTTACATATATGTTCAGGCAGTAGTAATGTACAGGAACATGAATTATAATGAGTAAATCCATTACTACACTACTATAAAAATTGCCATAAAATTCCCCTGACAGCTTATATTTCCCTTGAATATCTTGTTTCTGTGTAGAAACACTTATTATTGTCTAGATGCCCATAAATACTATAGAAAAGCTTTTGTTTACCAATATCACCAAGTAATCTCTAACACACCAAAAACATTGGTATTAGTGTTACCTATTTGGTATACTGTGAATTGTCATGTAAAAACACTATATTATAGTCAGAATGATTTTAAAAGTGTATTCTGTGTAACTTTTATACTGTATTTTGTAACTGCAGAACTATAATCCAGTTTTCAGAAACATAGCAATCTCTGATACTTGATATCTACTCTTTCATTATTCTTTTCTTACTTCCCTTCCAACCTCGTTATAATCTGTTAATTTTAACTTAACCTGAAATTGCTAGTCATAAATTATGCTGAGCTATAACATAATGGAGGCGCTCACCATCCACTTACTCGATGTAGTGCTGCTCTCGGGTGCCTGTCCTTTCCTCTCTTCCTTCCTCTTCTGTCTTTCTTTCCTCTTCCCTCTGTCTATGGGTGGCTCTGCACTGAGTGATAAGCCAAATGGCTTCCTTTGCACCAGGCAACCATTTGCTATGCTGGGTGGTAACTATATAACCAAATAATGGCACTTGGTGGTTTAGTGGGTAATTAAGGCACTCCAATTGGATTAAGCTGGTGCAGGTTTACATCCAAGGGATGGTTGGGGTTTATTGCTCATGTAATGCTACTCAGGGATGAGTGAGGCTGGTCACTCTCATCTTAAATGTCAGGACCAACTTTCCTAGCCCTGGGCTTCTACAGAAGCTCCTCGTGGGGCAACAAGGATTAGATGATGAATGAATGTAACACTAGCAAAATGGTGCTAGTCACAAAGAAGTGTCATGGAGAGGACATAAGTCACAGTATTGCCATACTTTCCCAGTGACCGTTGAGAAATAAGCTTAAAAAGGATGAAAATCTCCACCAAGTTAACATGGACGGACTATAGTGAGACTGGCTGAGACGGTACTGCCGGTGTCGAGCATGAGAGGACCCCATTACTCCTTCTCCCCCACTGGTTGTAAACCAAGAGACATATTTCACTTCAAAAACTCCCTGGCACCTATCCTATCTATCATCCAATCTATTTTTGCCCCATCAGGAGAGAGGTGGTGACTACAATCATGATGACTGATGATGGTGATGATATTTATGTAAAATGCCTACATAAATGGCTACATTATAATGATCTTTCCAAAGAAAATGCCTGTTGATGACTGCAGTTAAAAAAAAATAAATGAAGCTCTTGTCTTCTAGATACAGTATTGATACACAATTCATCCATCAATATTGATCATTTGTCCCTCCCTCTCTCTCTTTTTTATTTTTAATTATTTTCCTTCCTCACTGTCCATACTTCATGTATTCCTGCATTCACTTACATTTCCCTCCACCTTCTTGGATCTCCATGCTGCCTCCTACCCTCAAATACATTCATTACAGAGACATAAATAACATGACAGAATCCTAAAGCGTAATATACCAAAATAAACCACTAATTCAGAAGTGCCAGGGATTTATCTAGGCTTGCAAACACACAGCAGGCCAACACTTCATATCCTGGACATACTAACTGCCTTCGCTTTGTAGGATAATAATATTCACCGATTGTTGCCTAAAAACGTATGCCACCAGAGGGTGAAACATTTCTGCAAGTACAATCAAAGACCCAAAGAATGTTTATAGATCAGTATACAGAAAGTCATCATTATACAGAGCCATTTTATATATACTTTTTATTCATTATTTTTTTCCTTTTTAAAATGAAGCCTCACAGTTAATTATTAAAAGATTGCCTGTTAAAACTCCACAGCTGATTATGTGATTTCCCAGTTTCCTTCAGGTTTCAGTATCACTTGTACAAAGTTGTAATATTTCGGAACATCACTGGGTTAAAAAAAACACGTTAAAGTTTCATACCATAACTTCTTCCGTGGTGTAGTAACTTTGTAACTTCACAGTGCCATAATTTGTGAAAAAGGAGGAAACTTTTTTTTTTTTTTTAAATAGTGCACTCAGTTGTGGGCAGTCTGTTTCCCAAGACCCAGCATTTCTGCATGCCACATCTACTTACTGTAACTGTAAATTGTAAAGGTACAATACTTTACATATGTGGATATAATCCTTTTAATTTACAAGTGGCACTGTGAACTGGGAAGAAAATGGGCAATCACTTTAATATTTATGAAATGTTAATTCTATCAGCCTTCTGTGAATTATTCCTGGGTGAATAAAATCATATGGTGTCAGCTGCAATAAAATACTAAAAAAAAATTCCCAACTACAAAAGGATTAATAATAACAGTCTTAACACCCAGGGCTCATGTGACTTAATCTCAGCTAAATAAAATCATTTAACATTAGCTGGAACTGGGTACTAGAGTTGTCCCATCCATGGGAGGGTTAATAGGCATGGTATTGTATTATGTGATTTACTTACTGCAGCCTTGATGGCAGAAAAAACTATCAAGTAATGTGGCTAATAATGAAGACTTGCTGTACACTTTTTTGGTCTCATACAGTAGTTGGTTTGTGTTGAACATTTCTAGGTGTATTAAAGTTTTTGTAATGGCAGTGGTTTTGTAGTGAGAATTAGGGTTAGGATGACAATGACTGTTATTTTGTAGATAATATTAATACCAGGGAATATCTAGTAGGACTGTATTGTGAATTCTTCCAATTTGTCAAGTATTATTATGATGTTATGGAATAATTAGTGGTCGTTAATGCAGTACTTGTAGCAGGTATGTGTGTGTGGTAGTAGTGAGTGATATACCATAGATGGGATAGTTTCAATAATTTTTAGAGTGAATTTAGCAGTGTAGGGTGTGATGATGATGAACATACATTAAAATTTACACTGTTACCTGATAGGGCAATTTCATCGTTATTGGTGGGCATTAGGGTTGGGATGATGATGATGGAGGTGCATTGCCACTCTATATTATGTACATCAGAGTTGCCAAAAGTTTTTCTAACATGTAAATGAAGCCAGGGATATAGGGTGGTCTCGTTTCGTTTTTGAAGGCTCCAACATGCTTGCATGCGTTGGCCTTGGTCACCTAATGACAGCTCTCCATGCTGCTCGATCTTTGGCAGCCTCCCTGTTCAGTCCCTTAACCCTTAAGTCACACTTAATGACCTCGTCCCATGTCTTTCTCGGTCTACCCCTCCCCCAATATTAACACTTCTCACCTTCTGTACCCAATTATCATCCCCCATCCTCTCCACATGTCCAAACCACCTCAGCCTACCTCTCCTCATCACAACACCAATGCACTCCAGTCCCATCCTACCTCTCAACTCTTCCATCGTAAACCCAGCCCCCCCCAGGCCTTGCACGCAGGGATGCACTACACATCCTGTGGGTTAAATGATTTGAACTATAGTAGGTGTGCCTTGGCCCCCCATGGTGTAGTGAAAGGGATAATATACAATTGGCGATGGGGGGGGATCAGAATTTCATCTTAACTGTATCATCCTCTCCCTGTAGCTGTACATATCATTTTCTCCACCTGACCATACCAGCTAAGCACACATTTATCAACAGACTCCCTTACTCGACGTCTTTCACATATCATCATACAACCACACCATTTAGCACACACCTCATCTCATCAACAGAACTGCCTGCTTCACATCTTTCACAAACCACATATCATTCCCCATATAACCATACCATCTAAGCACACACTCTTTAACTCCATTATCAGCATACTTAACTCCCATCCTTTACAAATGTTTCTCATCTTGGCCATGTTATGCACCCTACACACACTCCTGAATCATCCCATTTTGCCAGCTACAGCACAAATATTAAGCAATACAATGTACCAGTTAAGTAGTTTACATTATGATTAACCAGGGAATAAAACACTTAACTCTTAACAGTATTATGAAGGTTGAAGTACTTTATATAATCATCTGTGTGAACTGCAAAAAGAATCAGTGGAACTATGAATCTTCATTAACAGTATCCATTAACTTGTATTGCCAAGGGACATCATTCTTATTATATTCTTGCCTGATTCTGACACTTTCATTCAGCTTAGTACAGACCTTTAGAACTGGAGGGACAGATAGCCTTTTTAACCCCATCAGCACAAGAGTCTATCCATCTGTCAATTGCCTGATGCCTTAATCCCACAGGGAGTGGCCAGAAACAAATCACCTCCACAATGTCTTTTCCTCTTATTTGACTGCCCACCCTCCATTTCACACCTCTCTTTCATAATTATACATCTCTCCACTTCCCTCCATCTCATCCTTGGTCTCCCCCTCTACCTCACTCACATAACTCTTCTGGTCATTCTTTCCTCCATCCTCTCCACATGATCAAACCATCTAGAGAGGTCTTTCTTAAAATGAGTAACATTGTCAAGAGATGGCAAGAATAAGATGAAAAAGACACAAGCGGGAAGAATGAGTCGAGCAGCATTCTGAAATATGTGTTTGGTTTAGAATACATGAGGCAACACTATTATTACTGGAATGAGTACAAGTCTGAGTCTCCATTTTCTAGATTTTATATTAGATGGATGTTTTGTTATTAGATATATTGTTCTGACTGTGTAAGTGATGCTATACTCTTTTCACCTTAACTTGGCCCAGATTTTCATCTTTTTGCACTTATTTCATGTAACTTAGTGACTAAGAAAATACTAAGGCTCTACATCCTATACATAGCATTTTTTCATGACTGGCACTGTATTCAAGTGTTAGTCATGTGTTTAAAACCCCGCATTCAAGATGGAGAGATTGCAACTTGAGGCCAAGTTAGATTAAAAGGAGTATAGTGCTGAAATCTAGATTGTGCCAGCTTGCCTCTGAGTTTTTTTTTATTTTTTTTTATGTGTCCGACTCTGGGCATAGGCTTTACAGCCTGCTATCAAGGCCCAGCCGTCCTCCTACATACTACATGTCACCACTTCGGCGCTAACACCCACCGTCCATATTGAATACATGCTAGGGCTGTCTCTTACAGGACTGGTGTATTGGTATTAGCGGGGTTATTTTTACGACATGTCGGCAGGTCTTCTGGTAGATCAGTAAAGCCTGATTTAATGAAATTCAAATCCTTAAACTATTCCCTGTGTCACAAACCAGAATCTTATTGTGCCATCTTGCCACTGATTGCTGTGTTGTTGTTGTTGGAAAATGGTAATATGTTTGGTGCATTGGTGGGAGAATTAAATTTAGTGTGTTGTGTTTAGCAGCTGGTTTGTTCAGATATGTTAGTGATGCCAATGCAACAAACAAAACCTGATTGTGCCACCTTGCCTCTGATAACTGTTATGACTCCATCAGATAGGTATATGTGAAGCTACAGAATATGGTGAATTATCTTTGGTCTATCTGATGGAGCTAGGATTCTGTGGGCTTGAATGATGAGTGAATGGAAGCATGGCCCATTGAACTGGGCAAGCTTATGGTGTCTGGATGTTGCTACCCCTCACCCTGCCCTAGGATGGGAAAGGAGATCGGGATGATGATGATGAAAAATAGTAATATGTTGCGTGTATTGGTGGGAGAAATAGATTTATAAAGAGACCAGGCTCTAAACTGGGTGCACTGGGAGGCTTTAGCACCTTAGCAATTTTTGTAGCATATTACATGTTAATATTCTTTGATGCTTTAAAATGGGCTAAGTTTCATCAATAACATACTGTAAAGAAGGATACTGAGGTAATTTGTGGAATGAATTGCCAGGGAGGTGTTTTTAAATCTACAAAGTTGTAGAATACACTCATTTTCTTTTATGAAGTGATTATGAATTCCTGCATCAGTGTGTTAGTAATGCTATACCTCAAGCAATGGCAGTTGTGCATGAGAAAACCCTGTTCCTGTCTATATGTATACCTCATGTTTTAATTCAGATGAGCAGCTTGTGTATTGTAAGTTAGCAAAGTGTTATTGTAAATGGTTTATTACTGTACTGTACATCAAACGTTCATCACATTATTGTTTCGTACTGCGTGTTTTGGTTGTAGCACTCTCACAAACTACATAGTTTGTTGTGAGACCATGAGCATCCTAAAAAGTCTGCCTAATGGGAAGTTGTGTAAGAATCATGTGTGTGACACTGCTAGCATTTTTTATTTTTTTTTATTTTTTAAGCACTAAAAATCCTGTCACCTTTCCTGACATTCTTTGCATGCACTTTGAAAATTGGTGGTAAATATCTGCGTCAGCCAGCACTGTTTACTTCATTTGGCCTCAGACCAATGTCATAAGCATCATTCAAAGTTCTTGAGAGAGAGAAAGAGCGAGAGTCTGTTGCCAACTATATCATGTAAGCACAGTTCAGTGCACAACACTGACAGTCTCAGGTGTACAGATGTGTGTAATATGCATGTTGTGAAGAAGCTGGGTATTCATAACCAACTAAAATCCAAGCGTCATTGTTTACACTGAATGGTTACTTAACTCATTAACCTTGGGGGAAAGCTTATCTGTTCTCTGTCTATCCCTCTATCTATAGTCAAATACCATAATCCCAAAAGCAGTGTGCACAAACAAATCGCCTGCATGTCACACTGTATTCTTGTCAAGCTGCCCTCTTTCCAACTCAGATCCTTTTCTCATACCTCTTCAGCTGTTCCCTCCATCTCCTCCTCTCTCCCCCCTTCCCTCCATCTTATCCTCTCCCACCCCTTCTGGCTATTATCAAATCATTTATAGTTTTTACCTGCCACTGGTAAACTTCCTGATGGCCAAGAAACTATCTATATTTAATTCTGTAATCTTGGTGGACAACGTATCTAACTGGTTGATGCTGTATGTGTTAATGACCAATGGGAACTTTCTGAGGTATGATGGTTACAACACACACCAGAGGCTTCACCAACTGCTTATTACCTTCAGTAGTCAAGTGAAGTATTGGGTCTGTGTACAACTGAATGATACAGTAATGTGTTGGGTCTGTAGAAATGATATATATACAGTATTAGCTTTGTGTATAACTGATGAAAGTGTATCACATGTGTATAGCAAAGTGACATGGGTATATATGATCTGTATATAACTGAATGGCAATGTTAATGATCAGACTGTGTATGTAGGTATGTAGGAGGACTGCTGGGCCTTGATACCAGGCTGTGAAGCCTATGCCCAGAGTCGGACACATTAAAAAAAATAAATAAATAACTAAATGATAAGGTGGTTATCAGTGCTGTGTATGACTGAATGATACAGGTATATTATCAAGATTTGGGGATAAATGTATGACAAGCCTAAAGCATCAGTGTATAAACGAATGACAGGGTATACGATTGTAGATAACTGAGTG
>JAGKTI010011613.1:0-13487 GCA_018397915.1 Birgus latro | reverse complement strand
AGAGGGAGGGGGAGGCCGAGGATGAGATGGAGGGATGGAGTGGAGAGGTATATGAGAGAGGGGGGTGTGAGTTGGGAGCGTGGTAGTGAAATGGCAGGGGACAGAGTGACATGGAGGCGATTTGTTTGTGGCCACCCCGTTCGGGATTGAGGCGTCTGGCAATAGATAGATAGAAAAAAATAAAAATAAAATAAAAAAATAACAAGAAAAGAAGCCATCTGTTGTAAACAAGAATTCCTGGACAGGAGAGTGTGCCAGCAACAACAAGTGGTCATGATCTAGCACACAGCACACAGGAACTGCATACAGTACAAATAGCTGGAGGTTAATTGGCCCATAATGAGTCTGTGTGTTAACAGCTGACTCTTCTAAAGGTCTAACCAATGTGTTTGAGAAAAAGATAGAATAGGGGAAGGTTCCCCTTGGGGGAGAGGAAAAAGAGGGAAGATGCACATACAGGAGTCAAATGTAGGTGGGTAGTGGTATGAATGACAGTAGAGTACATGATTATGGTGATAGTTAATACAGAGCTGCACAGTATTAGTAATGAAACGAGGCACAAAGGCAGTGAAGATAGTAGTTTTTAGTATGAATGACAGTAGAGTGCATGATTATGGTGATAGTTAATATAGAGCTGCACAGTATTACAAAGTCTGAGAAAAGATGGATATTGGTACTGAAGTATGAGGATGAGGTGACACCAGGGTTGTGGTATGAGGGAGGAGGGGATACAGGGGTGATAAGAGTGGTGGTACATGTATTAGCATGAGAAGTGTGGTAGTACCTGTACAGTACATTGTAAGGGAAGAGTGGTAACACAGCAGAGTATGGTGGGGTGGGTGAGGCAGCAAGGTACAGTATACAGCTCTCACAACTAATGATGGGGTAGGGCAAGATGGGTGTGGGGTATGGAGTGACAAGTGACACCAGGGGTTACAAGGAGATTGGTGACTAAACATCAATGCTGGCAATAGCCTGTACAGGGGGGGGGGGGAACCTTGTGGACTGAGTTCCTGTGCCATTGCAAAATACTGCACAATTTCACTTACCAGAATCAAATGAGGTCAGAACCAGAATATTACATTTATTTTTTATCCTGGGTCACACATGAGGAAGCAAAGTACAGGAAATAATTATTTATGGTATACATCAGGAACATAACAGACTGGCAGGTCAAGACTAAACACATATATGAGATTACAGGCAGACCCCAAGATGCAATATCCTGGCATAGCAATGGGGGTAGAAATACCATCCCACCCAGCTGAACGATGGCCAAACCCTGGTATAACTTTTTTTTTAAACTGATTTTGATGATATTTTAGACTTAAATTTTGTGTTTAGGTTGATTATCCTAATGTGTTTTAGTCATAGGTGGGGTGAACACTGTCATTTTGGTGTACAGTTTACTAGGTTTGATTTTTTCCAGTCTTATTTTCGATGATTTCCAGAGTTTATTTTTGTGTTTAGGTGAGTTATAAACTGCTTTTAGGCTTAATCTGGGTTGTTTTAAAGATATTTTGGGGTTTAGGTTGCCTAGAAACTTTTTGGACTCATTTGGGTGGGTTTAGGACTTGGTTGGGGGGGGACACCCAAGGCTCAAAAATGCATCCCTATACATGTCAAATCTACCCCGAGATGTGATACCCTGCCTAGCGATGGGTTTTTACTTAACCAACTGCATCGTTAAACCGAGGCATGCCTGTGCTCTATATGGGATGGAGCAGGCTACACTATGCTGCTCAGAGGCTTGGTTTACAAACACATTATGAACAGTTCTGTCATAAATATAGTTCTTTTACACTAACTTAACCCACATTTTTGCCCCTTTGCACCTTATTTCAAATGGATCAGTGTCAGAAAAAGAAATGCTACAGTTTTACACTGTTTTTGAAGCATTTCTTTAAGACTAGCATCATATTCTAGAGGTTTCATTACAGTTCAAGATGGAGATGGCAAATTTCGACTGTTAATAATAACAGAAAAAGAACCTGCTTCTGCTGGAAAGTCAAGACACATGGAGTAACATTAGGGTGAGCTGATGGGCAGGAAAACTCCCAAATACCAACTAAACTGAGCTACTGTAAATGAATACTGTATTGTACATCATCTTTCTTGTCCTTTTTGAAAAGAAGATCTTGCTTGTGTCAATCCAGGCCCTGATGGATATGGTTCCATTACATCACTATTTTGGTGGTATTTCATGTTACCCAAACCCTCCCTCCTGCACAGCTAATACTAATGACATTCTTATTCTTTTACACAAAGATAAAAGTGTTAACAAAATTTTCAAAGGGTGTGGAATGGGTGGGACTGCACTGTATCAGGTAGAATCACAGGATTTTTTTTTTTATAACCAAGTTTGTGCATAAAGTGCATTGGGCTGAAACTTGGAAATAACCACACCATTATGAGCTGAAACGAGAATCACAGTATAAACTAACTTACCATGAACCAACGTGACCCCAAACCACAGGACATCTCTAGATATACTGTTAAATCAATATGAGCTTACACACACAATACAAACTGAAAAATGACACCTTTTCATAATTCTTATATCATACCCTTACCAAGGACAAAAGATACCTACTGTTAGACGCGCTGTGCCGAATGTGGCACTGCATTACCAATTACATCAGCAATAGGCGGGCCTTCAATTACCTCTTAAAATTCAAGTCTAAGACGTAAGGTATTAAAATACTACATTCACTTTAAAATACTCACCAGCAAATCGTATTTTAAGGAGATCAAGAGGGTGCAAGATCAGCGTGGATGCTACTCCACCCGACACTCCAGCCACTAGATGCTCATAACGCACTCCAGCCAGGGGACTTTTGCTCTTCGGGCTCATGGTGGAGTTTATTATATGGTTCTAGTCACTATCACAAGTCACCACAGGTCATCTTACACGGGGTTTGGTTCGAGTACCAGGAGCGCAAGGCGACACACCTCCACCTCCAGTTGGCCTGCTAGGTACTGATGTTGAGCCAGCTCGAATGATGCAACTTTTATTCTCTGTAGGTCAGGGAGATAAAGTCTTTATTTAATCAATTATGTTATAATATTTTACACAGTAAATATTAAATATCATCGAGCTACTATTTGGTGTCTGTTGAACATCCAATTTAGGAAATGTCACAAAAGAACCATAGACCATTTTGAAAACAAGAGAAGTAGTGTTCATATGTTAATTGTTATAAATTTCTTAATTAATTACCAATTCAATAATGTAACAAAGTATGTGATACATACCCTAAAATATGACTGTTGTCTCTTGAAATATATACAGTGTAAAAGGCTTTTCAGACTAGTACATGTGAAATAAAGAAAACCAAAATAATATGTTGGCAACTTGATCAGCTGGCCTGGCTGCTCTTTCAAATCCTCCAGCATGGCGCGTATCTGCAGGGTTAGGTAAGTTAATCCTTTTAATACTTTAATTACTCTCTGTCTTGTTCACTCGATTGCGTATATATGCTTTCTTGACATTCATGTGCATTTAGTTGCAAATTATAGTACACTTTCTTTTTTGTTATACAGTATTTAAATGTTTAAATTTTATACAGACACTCCAAGGCACCGTGGGTTCAGATGTTACCAGTAAGACTTATAAGCGAGTGTATTGGTTGAAGAATGTCGGGAATATGGTGTATATACAGAGTTTCTTCCGTTGAGGTGGAGCCAAGTTCTCAAGGGCTTGGGAAATGAATGTTTTAACTTCTGGCTCAAATCATCGAACAGGCTGTGTCCTACCGGTAGTTGTAGCCTATGATCGTAATTTATTATTCTTTGATTATGGCTACTACTTCATTCCAATTCATAGTTGAGGTTTAAGATTGAGAAGTATAATGTTAGTTTCAGACATGTGGGGAATTTCAGATTTTAACCCTTCCCAATCCTGAGATATTTTTATCTGGAGTATTTTGAACCCCAGACCATGCAGTTTCAAATTAATAATAGTGTCGTAGGTGAATTCACAAATTTGTTCTGTTTCAGAACTTTGTTAGATCTTTGTGACGTTAGAGAGCTCCTGTGCATTTGTATGTTCATTGCTAGTTGTTATTGCCTGACGCATTGACTGTGGATTTTTTTTGGGGGGGGGCAGTTGATTGGTGCTTTTGTTTTCATCACCAATCATAAGTCGGCTTAACTGGCAGTCACTTCAGCCAGATTTTGAATTTCGGTATCATGATGGTGTCTCTGTGCTCTGGCTGTGAGAATACAGTAATTATTTCTCAGTAATTTTGAAATTTCATGGAGATTATGCTGAAGCTACAGTATTAAATTTTTAAGACATCATGGTGTTCTGGCAGCTCAGGTGATCTTTAAAATCTAAAAATCGTTGTTGCTTCAGAGAGGATAAACATACCCGTACTGTATCTGATTTTGTGGCCATAACGCCCTCATTCTGAAAACGAAAGAGAGATGAAAGTGCAATTGCCAAGTGTCTGATTTAATGGGTACTGTACTTAGCTTGACAGGGGTAGGTTCTGTTAGGTTAGGTTAGGAATTTAGGCTAGACATGCAAACTGTTTTTCCGATGGCTTTTGATGTGTTGCGAATGATTTTGACCATCAGTTCTATCGAAAATTGCAACCATAGTTTTTGTGATTTTCCCCTCGTAAAATCCATAGATGAGGATGGGGGAAAATTTAAAAAAAACTGGTGATTTGCGATAGAAATGAAGGTCAAAATAGTTCAAACCACATAAAGAACCACCAGAAAAACATTGTTTGCTTGCTGAAATCCAGAGATGTAATAAACTACAGTTTTACAGTACTGATTGGGATGATGATGATAACAGTAGTAGCAGGTGGTTAGGCTATGTGAAATTTTTGTGACTGGTAAGCCTATGATAGTGTGTAAATCTCAAATTTTTGCCCCCGCTTCATGTTCTGGGGTTTATATACATAATTTCATACGTACGAGTAGAATTTGTTACAAACTAGAATTCTGCCTGCTTTTTGGTACCGGTAAGTGGGGGGAATGTAAGAAAATGTTCTGGAAGGAGGTAAAGAGAGCTAGACAGGGTGCCAACGAAGGCAGTGGGGGTGTGAAAGATAAAAATGGTAGATTACTAGTGGAGAAGGGAGAAAAAGTAAACAGATGGAGAGAACACTTCAATGAACTGTTGAACATAGAGAATGAAAGTAATGCAAGTATAAGTGGCTGGGGAATGGCAGGGAGAAGGAGGGTTGTGAGAAGAGAGGAAGAAATCACCAGGATGGAAGTGGTGGAAGCAATGAAGAAAGTTAAAATGGGGAAAGCCCCAGGAATTGATGGAGTGTGTGGTGAAATGCTGAAGCATGGGGGAGAGATAGTAATAGAATGGATGTGGAAGGTGTGCAGATTGGCTTGGGAGGAGGGTAGAGTCCCGGAGGATTGGAAGTCAGGTATAATTATTCCTCTGTACAAAGGAAAAGGGGAAAAAGCAGTGTGTGGTAATCATAGGGGCATTTGCCTTCTCAGTGTAATAGGAAAAATATATGGTAGGATACTTATTGACAGAGTTAGGGAAATTACTGAGGAATTAGTTGGAGAAGAACAAGGAGGTTTTAGGAAGGGAAGAGGTTGTGTAGACCAGATATTCATTCTTAGGTCCGTAGTGGAAAAGTTTCTGGAGAAGGGCAAGAAGTTGTATGCAGCCTTCATGGATCTGGAGAAAGCATATGACAGGGTGGATAGACAAGGTTTGTGGAAGGTATTAAGAATATATGGAGTGGATGGGAAGTTGTTGAGGGCAGTGAAGAGTATGTATGAGGGTGCTAAGGCTGCAGTGCGTGTGGATGGCAAACTGAGTGAATCTTTCCATCTGAAGGTTGGATTGAAACAGGGATGTGTCATGTCTCCATGGTTGTTCAATCTGTATATGGATGGCGTTATAAAAGAGATACAAGGTCGGGCAGTGGATGTTGGAGCGGCCCTAGTGAGGGAGGGCAATGTTTGGAAGCTACCTGTACTGTTGTTTGCAGATGATACTGTGTTGTTGAGTGAAGACGAAGGGGAGCTGCAAGGCTTGGTAGATGAGTTTGGGAGAGTGTGTAGGAAACGGAATCTAAAGGTGAATGTGGGAAAGAGTAAAGTGATGGTCTTCGAGAGAAGTGAAGCCAGTGAGTGTATAGTGAGACTGGATGGGGGGGAAATGGAGAATGTGAGTGAATTTAAGTACTTGGGCAGTGTGATGAGTAAGGATGGTAGTCTGGAGGGTGAAGTGCTCGAAAGGGTACAGCAGGGAAGGAAGGTTGCTGGTTCGTTGAAAGCAGTGATAAGAAACAGGGAGGTGAGCATGGAAGTGAAAAAGTTGTTACATGACAGTATTGTGATACCAACTCTGACAGATGGAAGTGAAGCGTGGACCCTGTTGGAAGGACAGAAGTCAAGAGTGAGAGCAGTGGAAATGAGTTATTTGAGAGGAGCGTGTGGAGTCACATGGAGGGACAGACTAACAAATGAGGAAGTGAAGGAGCGTTGGGGTGTGGTTGAGGACGTGATGGGAAGCGTTAGGAGAAACACGTTGAGGTGGTTTGGGCATGTGGAGAGGATGGAGAGTGAAAGATTGACAAGGAGAGTGTATGTGAGTGAGGTGGAGGGGGCGAGAGGGAGGGGGAGGCCGAGGATGAGATGGAGGGATGGAGTGGAGGGGTATATGAGAGAGGGGGGTGTGAGTTGGAAGCGTGGTAGTGAAATGGCAGGGGACAGAGTGACATGGAGGCGATTTGTTTGTGGCCACCCCGTTCGGGATTGAGGCGTCTGGCAATAGATAGATAGAAGTGGGGTGGAATAAGTAGTCGACATTTTTTTCCCGAACAACTTTGATAGCCACCTGAACAGAGTAATTGAAGTCAGTTTGCCAATTTGTACAACCATGGGTTTTAATTGTGACAAAATGTTTTTCTGTTTTGTTGTTGTGAATAATCTAATTAATCTTCAAAACATGTTGTAAATCACCCATTTTCAAGTTTTGCCCCCCACCCCCACCCCACTCCACTGACAATAACTGGGGACTGGTGGGGATTCAGGGGTTTGGGGTGGGAGAGCATGGCTTAAAAAGTTAATTTTCAAGAGAAATGATGGTAGAAATAAATCAGATCACATAAAAAAAAAGCACCTCATAAACTACTGGTACTCTCTAAACTATGGTAATGGGCTGTGCCCAGCAGTATTAACTACCTCATCATGTACAAACCTAACCTTCAAAATGCAGAAACCGTATGTTACCAGTTGTTTTGCGAGAGAAATAAAGGTAAAAGTAGATTGAATTGCAAGAAACAACCCAGAAAAAAGTCATACTAACCAAATGGGCTGCATCCCCCAGACCCACCCTCCCTTCGACAATATCAGCCACCACGTCGCATTCAAACTGAACCTTCAAAATGCCAAAATTTTGCTTACTTTGAGGTTGTCCATTGTGTAGAGTATCATGAATGTCTGTTTTTTCTGTAAATATGCAGTAATTTACAGTTAGGATGATCAACCTCTCTTGGTAACACCCTGTGATCACGTAAGTCAATGGCTGCATCGTCGTCTTCAACAAATTTCCTTATGTTACCCAGTAATGGAGAGAACAGTCACATCTCCCAGCCATTTTTAACTGATTTCAAATTCAAAGCTGAGGAGGCGTGGCTGCTTATATAAGTGTCGCATGTCCCAAAACAAGCCCTCCCTTTTGCTTCCTTGCCTCAGTCTGATTGGTCAGTGCATCTGCCCCAAGTGCCTGCAATCACCTCTCCATCTGTCCCCCTCCACAGTCAAGGTTTTATTAAAGAGTTACTAATGGTGATTAATATTCATTTGCAACAAGTACTTACACTGGGAAAACATTAGTAGAAAGTGAGGTCTCTAAATTTTTAAAAGGAAATTTCCTAATTCCATGGTTGTCCAAAATGGAAAGTTGTCCAGGTTTATGCAATGAACTTGGTGTTTTGTGCTGTCACCTTCTCAAAAGGCCTTACTGATGTGCAGAAAGATAGTTTTCTGTGTAACATTACTTAATTTCTTCCTTATATAAAGATAGATGGACAAATTGGAGTTTCACACTTGCAGGAATTTTGTAGTTTTGTAGCGTACATTGTGTTTGCCTAATAAAATTACTTTTTTTTCTTCTATATACAGTATTTCCCTTGCAACTCATTTAAAATACTGTATAGATGTTTTGCTGCATGGGTTTGTCATAGGGCTGTATTATTGGCATCCCGCCCCCCCCTCCCACCACCACCACCAGATACAGTTAAGCATGCTGGTAGTGATATTTTCCTCCATGCTGATGACACAAAATTTTTCAAGCATATATTTATCCATAAAGATTCCAGCAGAATACAATAAGAATTTAGTGAGATTAGGCAGTGGTCATAAAACTTGGCAAAAGTTTCATCCAAATAAATGCAACTATTGGGTATAGGAGAACAGGGAATATATTTGTTCAGGAGGAATAATGTATGATGTAGGAAGAGATGAGTGAATGTTGCTGAGAAGGACCTCAAGGTAATTTTAGGAAGAGATCTTCAGTTCATGGAACACCTGGATGCAAAAATAGTTTAATCCAGCAGTTTAGTTATAATCAGAACTTTCAGTTCATTACCGTAGATAAAGAAATATTTAAGGCATTCACATGCATGGTGAAGCTACACCTGGAATATGCAGACCAGGTTTAGTGTCCATACAGGGGTCAGAAAAAATGAAACTGTAAAGGATGTAGGAAGATTTGCAACGAAATTAGTTCCATCCATCCATCTGTCATCCAGTCCTATGTTGCCCCATGAGGAGTTTAGGAGCCCAGGGCTAGGCAAGTTGGTGCTGACATTTAAGATGAGAGTGACCAGCTTCACTCATCCCTGAGTGGCATCACATGAGCAATAAACCCCAACCATCCCTTGGATGTAAACCTACACAGACTCCGATTGGAGCGCCTTAATTACCCACTAAACCTTCAGGTGCCATAATGTGGTTATATGGTTACCACCCAGTTTAGTAAATGGTTTCCTGGTGTACAGAAAATCATTTGGTTTGTCACTCAGTGTAGAGTCACCCATAGGCAAAAGGAAGAGGAGAGAGTGAAGGAAAGAAAGACAGAAGAAGGAGGGTAAAGTCACCCATAGGCAGAAGGAAGAGGAAAGAATGAAGGAAAGACAGACAGAAGAGGAAGGAAGGAAGAGAGGAAAGGGTAGACACCCAAAGCAGCACTACATCGAGTTCCATCATTGAAAATTTATTATTTCAAGAAAATTGAAGAAATTAAATCTACCATCATTAAGATACAGAAGAACTTAAAGGGATATGGTGAAGGCTTTTAAAATCATGAAGGGAATGTATGAGCAATCGGTGTGTGAGCTCTGTTTTGAAAGCCAAGAGAACTTGATAACCAGAGGACATGAAAGGAAAATTTGTAAGAAACTGCCAAAACTGAACATTAGGAAATAGCAATGCATTTTTTTAAGTGGTGCATGTGTGGAACAGTTTGGCAGCATCAGTAGCTAATGCAGATAGAGTTAAGAGTTTCAAGAGTTTTTGGGATAGGGAATGGAATGACAAGAACAAAATCTTTTTACGTAGCACAGATCATCCTCACCAACTACGTAAGTTAGAATGTAGAGCTGGAAACACAGGCACACTAATCCCTTCCAGAAATCAAGTGAGTTTTGAGTACATTGGCAATGCTATTCCACATGGAGAAGGCCATCATTATGACAAGATTTTTGCCATAATACTGACAGTTTTAAAACTACTGTAAATTAGAATAGGGAGGTTGCAGGCCTTTTGTAAGAACATCAGGGAGGTTAGGTTAGATTAATTTAAGCAAGGCTAACTATAACTAAAGACTGTACTGTAGCTGTGATAAAAATCATTGTCAGAATCAGATTAGTTACTATAAACTAGTAGGAAAGCTTAGATTGGGTTTGAAAATGTGTTTGTGAAAATAGCAAATTGACTAGGTGTAGTATGTTACAAAGCTTATGGTTTTTTGATTGGGAATGTAAGACACCATTGTTGTTCTGCATAACAATGTACAGTAGTGCCATCTTTATTGGCCAGTCATTCTGTAGGTTAGGTTAGGTTTAGGATAAGTTGGATTTGATTAGTTTAATAACTGACAAACCTAACCTTATCTAACTTCCAAAAATACAAATCACACTACAATGATGTATAATAGAACATGGTGCCTTACATAACTCAGTCCAGGCTCTCTTGTCTTTGTCATAATATATCTCTAAGGAGTGGGGAAAATAAGGCAAATAACACTAAAAAGACCTTTCAGCATATTAAGAATGCATCCTGAGTAAGACAAGAGCACAAGAAAAAAAATCGGTCAGCAGTATAATAGGGTATAATAGTATAATATTGGTATTATTGACCCCCACCGTAGTTATACTTCTGCATTTAAAATTATATATATCCACATTAGGGTAATGACACCCAAAGTAAAAATGGTTACAGCCAGACCAATAATGCTACATTTGGAGTGCTGGGATCTGAGGCTAGGCCTCCATAGGCTAGTTGAGAACATTTAAAATATTCTTGAAGCCCTCTCACATGACTTCAGAAATGGACTCGTGTGGGAGATGTTGCATGTCGATGATTTGGTGTTGATTGCAGAGAATGAAAGGGGGGCAGAGGAAAGAATTAGAAAGTAGGGAGATGGTGTGGGGCACAAGGACTTGAGAGTAAATGCAGATAAAACAAAGGTGATGGTTGGTCTTGGGTTGGCGGCAGTACTGTCAACAAAGATGGAGTGTTGACGTGTGGTCTGTCCACAACGGCGTGGGAAGTAATTCCATCTTTTGCAGTGTTTGTTATAAGTGGGTGTGGGAGGCGGTGGCTCAAGCAGTAGAGAGGTGACCTGCCATCCTACTGGACCCAGGTTCAAATCCCTGCTGGAGCAGGGAACAGTTTAAGGATATGGATATCATTAAATCAGACTTTACTGATCTACCAGAAGACCCACCATGTCATAATAATACCCCCGCTAATACCAATACACCAGTCCTGTATGGAACAGCCCTAGCATGTATGGATGGTGGGTGTTAGTGCCAAAGTGATGAGATGTAAAGGTGTATGGTATGTAGGAGGACTACTGGGCCATGGGAGCAGGCTGTGAAGCCTATGCCCAGAGTTGAACACACACACACGCACACACACACACACACAGAAAGATGTAGTGGTATTAGAGGTAGACTTCAAGATAATGAAAATTTCATGTGTTCATTGTGTTGGGGAGAGCATGTGGAGATTGTCAGGCGTGAAAAGATTGATCATGCTGTGAGTCTTTTGAGTGTATGGAAGCGTTTTGCTACTTGGGAGACATGTTATGTGCTGGAGGCAGGGCTGTAGCTAGCTTTGTAGCTTGAGTGAAGAGTGGTTGGAAGAAGTTCAGGGAGCTGTTGCCTCTCCTTACATTGAGAGGGCTCTCTTTCCATGGGGGAGGTGGTGGCTGAATCAGTAGAGATGTGGCCTGCAGTCCTAATGGACCCAGGTTTGAATCCTGGCCGGGGCAGGGAACAGTTTAAGGATTTGAATTTCATAAAAGCGGACTTTACTGATCTACCAGATGACCCGCCGACATGTAAAAAAACTCCCACTAATACCAATACTCCAGTCTTGTATGAGTATAGACTGTATTCAGTATGGACGGTGGGTGTTAGCGTCAAAGTGGTGACATGTGGAGGTGCATGGACGTAGGAGGACTACTGGGCCTTGGGAACGAGCTGTGAAGCCTATGCCCAGAGTCGGACGCATTGGGAAAAAAAAATGCTGAGGGATCTTTGTATGTGGCATGCATTAGGAAGACCATCACTTTGCTTCCCTGTTCTTCTCAATTAGTTGGAGAAGAACAAGGAGGTTTTAGGAAGAGAAGAGGTTGTGTAGACCAGATATTCATTCTTAGATCCTTAGTGGAAAAGTTTCTAGAGAAGGGCAAGAAGTTGTATGCAGCCTTCATGGATCTGGAGAAAGCATATGACAGGGTGGATAGACAAGGATTGTGGAAGGTATTAAGAATATATGGAGTGGATGGGAAGTTGTTGAAGGCAGTGAAGAGTATGTATGAGGGTGCTAAGGCTGCAGTGCATGTGGATGGCAAACTGAGTGAATCTTTCCATTTGAAGGTTGGATTGAAGCAAGGATGTGTCATGTCCCCATTACGAATTTGAATGTACCCTAGAATTTTCCGCTCAAGAAGAGTAACAAAAGCCACCTCAATCAGTACACAAATAATTAAAACCAAATAATTTATTACGATAACTACAAACACAAAATAGTTAGCCTGAACTACCTGCTCGCCATCAATTTTTCCTCCTAATAGAAACACAAAAATAAGCCTAGGCAAGATATGATATTTAACAAAATAAAACTATTTCAACTACCCAATCCTTTCGTACTAAGGCAGTTTTATTCTCTCTAGAACCATGGTTGTTCAATCTGTTCATGGATGGGGTTATAAAAGAGATACAAGGTCGGGCAGTGGATGTTGGAGCGGCCCTAGTGAGAGAGGGCAGTGTTTGGAAACTCAATGTACTGTTGTTTGCAGATGATACTGTGTTGTTGAGCGAAGACGAAGGGGAGCTACAAGGCTTGGTAGATGAGTTTGGGAGAATGTGTAAGAAACGGAATCTAAAGTTGAATGTAGGGAAGAGTAAAGTGATAGTCTTCGAGAGAAGTGAAGCCAATGAATGTACAGTGAGATTGCATGGGAAGGATATGGAGAATATGAGTGAATTTAAGTACTTGGGCAGTGTGATGAGTAAGGATGGAAGTCTGGAGGGTGAAGTGGTCGAAAGGGTGCAGCAGGGAAGGAAGGTTGCTGGTTCGTTGAAAGCAGTGATAAGAAACAGGAAGGTGAGCATGGAAGTGAAAAAGTTGTTACATGACAGTATTGTGATACCAGCTCTAACATATGGAAGTGAAGCTTGGACCCTGTTGGAAGGACAGAAGTCAAGAGTGAGAGCAGTGGAAATGAGTTATTTGAGAGGAGCATGTGGAGTCACATGGAGAGACAGACTAACAAATGAGGAAGTGAAGGAGCGTTGTGGTGTGGTTGTGGACGTGATGGGAAGCGTTAGGAGAAACACGTTAAGGTGGTTTGGGCATGTGGAGGGGATGGAGAGTGAGAGACTAACGAGGAGAGTGTACGTGAGTGAGGTGGAGGGGGCGAGAGGGAGGGGGAGGCCGAGGATGAGATGGAGTGGAGAGGTATATGAGAGAGGGTGTGAGTTGGGAGCGTGGTAGTGAAATGGCAGGGGACAGAGTGACATGGAGGCGATTTGTTTGTGGCCACCCCTTGCGGGATTGAGGCGTCTGGCAATGGATAGATAGATAGATGTATTAGGAATGTAATGCTGTATGGTACTGAGGGCTGGGCATTAAAAGAAGAGGATTTTTGCAGGCTCAAATGTACAGAAATGACGATGATTAGTTGGATGTGTAGTGCATCCTTAAATGCAAGGCCTGGAGGGGCTAGGTTTACGATGGAAGAGTTAAGAGGAAGGATGAGA
>JAGKTI010011612.1:0-26074 GCA_018397915.1 Birgus latro | reverse complement strand
GTGGCAAGTGTGCACACTAATTAAGCCATCATGTTTTGTCTACCTCCAGTCCCGCCAACTGCCAACTACGTGTGTTCCCCCATGAGTTCTGAACGCTACCTGGCCGTTTTTTGGTCTGGGTTTCCTCTCCCTGGGCTGTTATTTCCATTAAATACGTGCACTGAATATTTATAAGATTATCTGTTTATGGTCACTGCTTCTCTGAACTGTCTGCTTGCATCTCTCCACCTCTACAACAGGCACGTAGCATCCGTGCGGCAAAAACTCTCATCCCTTTTCTCTCCAGCTCTCTAATGCAAGAATTAACTGTTACTCCCAGTCCTTCATTTATACAACAGTTCAACTCTGGAACTGTCTCCCTCTGTCTGTATTTCCAGCTTCCTATGATCTCCAGTCTTTCAAATGCAGTGTGTCCAGGCATCTCAGAATGATCAGATCTTGAATTTGGGTCTCTTTTGTATTGTTTTTGTTTTTTTTCTTGGAAGGAACAGTAAGCAGGCTCCTGGCTTTTGGTTCCTTCTTCCTTGCATTTAAAAAAAAACAAAGTTGGTAGGTAAAGTGCTGTAGGGGGGTTCCACCAGGGTCCAGACTAAATATCCTTTTTTCCCATTGGCTCTAAACTTTGTAAACCGCGGAATTCGTAATCTGTGGTTAGGTACCAGTCTCGAATTGCCGCAGATTAGGGGACTTGACTGTAGTCACTGAAATAGAAAGAAGAAGGAAAGGGAGAAGTAGGAAGAGAGGAAGGCAGATACAGAAATGGAATGATAAAGGTGAATGAAGAAGTAGGCAGCACTGCATCAAGTGAGTGGCTGATGGCCACCACCACCAACCACTTACTCATATCTGTATTTCCTTATACCTGTGACCTGCATTTTAACGCATTGTGTCCAGTCATCTCAAAATTAACTGATCTTGAATTTGATTCTCTCTTATTTACTTTTTTCCTTAGAGGGAGTACTCGTGCAAACATCTATCCTTTGGTTCCTTCTTTCTTCCATTAAAAAAAAATATCATCCAGACCTCCTTGCCCACCTTTGGGTAGGGTGAAGTAAGGTCCATAGAGTCAGAAGGAACTTGATAGAGAGAGATACTTAACAGCGTTTGCTCAGCTGAATGGATCACACTCCCATTTTCTCACCATTCAAGCCCCCGGAATTCAGGCTCCACCTGACAGAAAAAAATAAAAATCCGCACTTAGCTTTACGTTCATTTACCTATCGGAGTCAGTCCGATGACAGTCAAGTTAAAAGGGGTGCCAAACCACTGTTATACACTTCTGCACAGAATTCTCCAGCCAGCTCAATCTCTTTTCAGTTCCCTAGCCCCAAGAGCTTCCATACTTCTCTTTTGAACACATTTAACACATCTGTCCACCTTCTTCTTGGCCTTCCATGCTTCTGCCCACCTTCAGACTTGCTCAGGTATGCGCTTTTCAGTACTATTCGCATACAGTACATTCTCTCCACATGACCTTACTGTCTAAGAACTCTCTTCAACTCAGGTTTCTACAGACTTCCATACTCTGCATGTTTCATTAATCAAATTGTTTCTTATCGTATCCATGCTCTGCGCTTCACACACATTCCTCAGCAGTCCCACCTCCAGTGCTCTTACTCTTGACTTTTCATTTTTCATGTCACACCATAGCCTCACACCCAAATGTTAGTGTAAGCACCGAAACTCCACTCTTCCTGGATACACTTCACAACCATAACCTTCTGGAATATACAGTATGTAAATAAGTAGACCCTTGCTATAATGGACTTATTGGGGGGAAACTTGATCCGATAAAGCTGATAGCCTGTTTATATCCAGTGGTCTCCCCCTCTGAGGTGGACTTTCATGCACATGTTTGAAAATAAATGTATACAGTAGTATATTCTAATACTAAATAGAAAGACTATGCCCATTTGATATTTACTTGGCCTATAATTTTGCCCTTTTGTAGCTTGTTTCACATCCTTGTCATAGTAACTCTTCATGACTAGTGCAGTATTACTGTAGTCTGGTGGTACAACTCATCAATCATGATAGGAAGAGGCTTTCCTACGTATAGTAGAAGACCACTGACCTCATCCCACCATTGAGTGTCCCTCCACTCGATTACTGTAACTGTAATCTTTGTCTTCCCCACATTCACTTAAAAAATCCTAGATGGATCCTCCCTCCACTTCATAAATTTGTAAACAGCATCCTCCTTGCTATCAGCTGTTGGCATCAAACCACTGCATCTATGTACAATTCCCATGGGAACCCATATCTAAAATCCCACACCATTACTTGGACATGTGGAGAGGTTGGGGGATGATAATTGGGTACAGAAGGTGAGAGGTGTTAATACTGGGGGAGGGGTTGGGAGGGGTAGACCGAGAAAGACATGGGACGAGGTCATTAAGTGTGACTTAAGGGTTAAGGGACTGAACAGGGAGGCTGCCAGGGATCGAGCAGCGTGGAGAGCCACCATTAGGTGACCAAGGCCGACGCATGCAAGCATGTTGGAGCCTTCAAAAACGAAACGAACTTCAGGTACTGCTGGTTTGCGATGAATTGCATATACAGTACGATGGGAAAAAAGTTAGGACCATTATTTACTGTGCAGTGTAAGGATTTCACTTGTACAGTGAAAACGATGGGTGATGAACACTCTGCACATGCAGTCACACCAGCTGTCAGAGTCAAGATGGCCATTTTTGTTTTGATGCTTAGAAACTCATTCTGACATATCTGTATGGGCCCCATAGCTCCCACCATTCTTAGGTTAGGTGGCTCATTCACCTACTCTTTCTTACATGTCCTGCAGTCGTGATAACATCTCCTTGTGTGCATCATGTTGCATCACACTTTCACTCTATTACATAACATCACAGACTCATCACAGTGCTAGTGATTTATTTTGCATTTTGTTTATTTATTTATCTGCTTATTATTTTTTTTTTAGTGTAATAACTAAAAACTTAGTAATATTACTTAGTAATCATGTCAGGGAAGAGTGTTGGTCCAAGCAGAAAGCTTGGTGTTGAAGTCAGACCAGAGATTGCCCCTTCCCTCCCTTTTTTTTTTTTTTTTTTTTTTTCTACCCCACCTCTCTTATTACACTTCCTGCCCCATTCAGAGGTGATAGTGAAAAGGGGAAAAACAAAACACACATGAAAAGGGCATAAGAGAGGGTTCAGGAACCAGTTTAAGTGGGTTGGAAAATTGTTCATGGGTGTTTTGGAGTGGGAGACCTTTGGCTAAAAATTTATCACCCTTCATCCCATGTTATAATGTGGTGTGTGATGGATTTTTTGTAATGCATCCTCATCATATACTGAGGTGAACTGTACCAGTTACAGAATTATACTCAAGGTAGACCTTCGATGCTCACCCACATTTACTGTAACTCTTCACTCTCCACACCATGTAGTCACACATTTTTCCTGAACCATCATATTTTTCGTCCCAGTTTGCATCTGCCTGTCTTCCAGTGCTTTTCCTTGCCCACTTTTTACTCTTGTGTGCTTTACATCAATTCTTCTGCCTCATTAAATCCACTTTTAACCTGGTACCTATTTTCAACCTATGAACCTTCCAGAATTATTGGCAAACACCAAGGGAAACATACTGCAGTATATCAAACTTTACATGTTTCTAACTTCACCTTGTATATTTCATCATCATCGTCATCATCTGGACCTCCTTTCCCACTTAAGGAAAGGATGAGGAGTAGCAACATCCAGACATCCAAAGTTTGCCTAATTCAGTGGGCCGCGCATCCATTCATTCATCATTTAAGCCCTCGAAATCCTGGCTCCATCAGATAGACCAAGAAAATTTCTCCATGTTCTATAGCTTCACATATACCTATCTACTAGAGCCAATCTGAATGCTGTCACAGTAAAAGGGGTGCCAAATCCCTGGTCATGCACTTCTCTGCACAGAATTCATCAAGCCAGCTCAGTCTCTTGTCAGTCCTATAGCCTCACCAACTTCCATACCTCTTTTCCTCACACTCTCATCCACCATATCTCTCCACCTTCTTCTTGGCCTACCTCACCTCCGCTTTCCCTCAGACTCACTCAGATATACATTTTTCACCACTCTGTCGTCATCCATTCACTCTACATGATCATACCTTCTCAGTACACTCTCTTTGATTCTGGTCTCCACAGACATCCTCACTTCGCATCTTTCATGAATCATGTTATTCCAAATCCTGTCCACTCTCTGTACTCCACATACATTCCTCAGCAGTCCCATCTCCACTGCTTTTGCTGTTGACTTCTCATTTTCATGCCACACCATAATCTCACATCCGTATATTAAAGTTGGCACTAACACTCCTTTATGTAAGCCTCGCACAGCAGCAACACTCAAGCCTCTATTTCTTATGAAGGCCATCATTGCACCAGCTACTTTCCTTCCTTGTGTCACTCTACATTCCACTTCTTTTGCATATTTTCCTCTCTTTTTTTATCACTGTACTCAGGTATTTGAACTCTCTCACCATTTCCAGCCTCTCTCCATTCACTGACATCACACTGGGAGTCTCCTTCTCTCTCAGTAATCAGTGGCGGCATCAGGATTTTCAAAGTTGGGGGGCAAATGGAGGGCAAGGGAAAATGTTGGGGGGCAAATATGTATTCGAGTGGAGCGCTAAGCATAAGCAAAATCGGGTGGGGTCCAAGTGCCCGCCTTAGGGCTCCTGGTGGGGCCCAGGGGCAAAGCCCCAGTGGGGGCCCAGGGGGCAAAGCCCCCAGAAGCTCTGACCATTTAGCATTTTGAATGATAACTAAGAAACTTGATGATGCCACCACCTAGAGTGGCTGACCATAATAGGCAAAACAGGGATAACCTCTTCTCTTTTATAATTCCTCTCAGTTAACAGATCTATTTATTTTGTGATTGTAGGGACAGATCATATTAGTGGTCTTTCCTGGTCATTTTCCTTCTTGTATTGCCTTTATATATTTATTTATTTATTTATTTTTTTAAGTTGTACTGGATCTGACTGGGGGGAGCAAAGATTCTGACTGGGGGGGCATTTCCCCCCTCCATGCCCCCTCTTTTTGCCGCCACTGTCAGTAACCTTCACTTTACTCATTTCTACATTTACTCTCAAGGCATGAAACTCACAGACATCTACAAAACTCTGCACTAGTCTACCAAGCTTTGGCCCAGAATTTGCAAGTAGCACTGCATCATCAGCATACATATTGGAGATATTCCATCCATAACCATTCATTACCAATGCCATCCCTCTCTCCGTTACTAGTGTTTGCACTCCTCTCATCACCCCATCAGTATATATATATTGAACAACCATGGGGACTTTACACAGCTTTGTTGCACACTCACACTGATTGTGAACCATTCACTTAGATGCCCGTTTAGCCTTACACATGCCTCACTACCATCATAAAAACTCTAGACAGCACCTACCAGATTATCATGCACACCGTACTTGCGCACAACCTTCCGCAATCCTTCTCTATCTACCTTGTCGTATGCTTTTTCCAGATCCATAAATGCCATAAACTCCTTATAGTCCTTCTCACAAGCCTTCTTCATTATCTGTCTCTATCCATATCTGTATACCTAGGCTGCTTCCCCCAGAGAAAGGGGGGGGTAGCTGAGACAGGATGACATACTCTCAATTTACTCATCGACACACATTTATTCATATCTTAGCCCCAAGGGAAGAAGGGACAGATCCTCACCGCACTACACCGTATGAGGGTCATCTGTGCTAATAATTGGTCCACACTTCCTCTGCCATGCCTAAAGCCACCCTGTTCGCCACTCAGTAGGGCTTCTGATGTCTCTCTTACTTTCTCTATAATAATTCTTCCATATACCTTCTCTACAACACTCAGTGAACTTATGCCATGATAATTCTTGCACTCACTTTGCTCACCTTAATTTTTTTACAGGGGTACAATCACTGCCTTTTTTCACTCTACTGACACAGTTTCACTCATCCATGCCTTCCTACATGTCTCCAACAAGCACTTCATTATGCTCTCTCCACTACACTTAATCATCTCTGCATACACCACATATCAACCCCAGCTGCTTTCCCATTTTTCAGCCGCATCACAGCATTCTTCACCTTTGCGAGTATCATGTTTCCTGGCACTGCATTCCGTCTCTATACGCTCCCAGAACCAATCATTTATCAGACTTTCAAAATATTCTTTTCATCTGCCTCTTCATCATTGTATATCCATGCGTACAAAATATAATGTCATTTTAAGTTACTGAAGGGCTTCAGTTATGCTTCAAACAGTACAGCAAAATGTTGGCCATGATTGTGCACTGTGTCGTGCAGCACATGAGTGTTACAAAAACTTGCATGCCATATGTTTCATATTGATAATATGACAAGTGTTTCTTTGTCATTCTATTTTTAGATAGAAGGTGTGATCTGTATTTCATTTCAAAGAAATTGAAGTACATGTATATACAGAATAATGAAAACAAATCAAATACTGTAATAGTAATCAGATATCTTTAAAACAACAGTTTACTCATTAGGAGTTCCTGTACTGTATTTGAATTGGTCATGGTACAGAAACCACCTACTGTTCTGTATTTAGTCATCATTATTGGCCAGAAACTGTTTGAAAAATAAACCAGTTAAGTATAATTGGGCCCAAAACAATTTGAGTACTGTACTTTGGCGTGAATTTTACCCACTTATGGCAGAGTTTCCTGTTTGAGAGTGATACTCGTAATTGTGTGACTAATTACCAAGCATGATGTCACAGATCATTATTACATCAGTACCTCCCAGGATCAGTAATAGCCCACTAGCTACTACCAACTTGTATTGGTAGTTTTTTATGCTAATTTTTATTTGTTATTATGAATAATTGTGGTAGCCTTAATGCATAACTGTTTTGTAAATCTTCATACCAGAATCTGTCTCATTATTCAACCAGTCAGAGTTAACACACCTGTATAAGTCTAAATCTGATGGCTGAAATGGATTGTGTCCTTCTATGGTTACTGCACAGAGACTGGAGAAGGACTTTCATGCTGATTGGATCTTTGCACAGAGAACACATCTTGACTACCAGGTGGATTATTGATATGTTTCAGACCAGCATGATGTAGACTAAGGCTGACATTAAGAAGTGTTCTCTTTAGCATTAGCTGAAAGATGCAAAAAAATTATGCATGACATAGGGCATTTTGCTTTTTTTTTTTTTTTTTTTTTTTTTTTTGCATGATGATAGATGAATTTTATGAGTCTCCACAGCATAAGATTTCACATAAATACACTATCACTCAAACTGCCCCCCTGTCATAATTAAAGCAGACAGATGCCATGAAAATTATATAGCATTCAGAAGTAATGAATATGCATAGCCCGTCTTGTATAAGAGACTCGATATCTCCACACTTTTTTTTTCTTTTTTACGGCATTTAAATCCTCTTTATTTTTTCTGCTCGTATTTCATTTATTTATTTATTTTTGCTATTATTTATGATCATTTGAAGAAATAGTATTTCGGTCCTTCATGATAATGCAGATACATAATACAATCTTCTTGACAAGGTAATATTTTCTTTGGGAATTTGAAATTGTCTGATGATGTAACCCAAAACTTCATCTTGTTTGTATTCCAGACTTTTATCCAACTTAGTAGAAATATGTGGTGCACAGTTAATTGTAGTTTTTGTGAAACAGCATTGAATCTACGGTGTTCTGTCTGACACTTTAAAGGATCATCTGTGATATGACTTGTGTAGAACTGAGCAGAGAATAATACATACCGGGTACTAAACAGTACTGCTGTATATGCTTTACAGTGCATACTCCTGTGTATAATTCTGTGTCATGTGAATGAATTCTGACATTTTTGGACAAAAGCACAGGATCGTCCCCTTCTTGTACTGTATTGTGTATATCATAGATGTAGTGAAAGAAAGAAATTTTCATATCACTGCAAAGTGTATCTCCAGTATGAATTATCTGAGGAGCATGTGACAGATCATCTTATGTTTGAAATGCCAAAATTTTGATGTCTGCCATTTTGTATAGTTTTTGCTTGGATTTCTAGGTTGTGTAGTTATTACTGAAATATAAATGTGGCCTAAGGCTAAATACACATACTGTGCATCGAGTTCATTATCATCCAAGCCTACTTTTCTACATTCACAAAAAGTGGGGAGGTCTTGACTCTTGAACAAGGTACTCACCTGTTCTGGTGAGATGAATCAGTGGAGAATGGAAGTCCAAACAAAATCTCTTTTGCACAATAGGAAATAGGGCTGTTTGCAGTACTGATAATAAACAGTACAATAACTGCATTCATGTGCCATTACAAAGATAAATATTTTAGGAGGGTCTTGTGACTAACTACTTTCTGCTGCTTAAAAATATGGATTTAAAAGAAGTTTTTCCCCCTTGAGCAAATAATACGGTACATTATATGGTGTCATGGGAAATTATATAAAGTTCATAACTGGATTTGCTGTTGGATGCAAATTATTACTGTTGATCTTTTGTCCAGCATTGATGGTTGTATTTCATTCTTGGGTACAGTATTATGAACTGATGGAAATGCACTTGTTTATTATTGAATAACTGTCAATTTTCTGCACCCTTTTGTGTAGTTACCTACATTGCTTGCAATTGCATTATGTTTTATTTGGTATAAAGATGTGTATCTAATCTTATTCGTAATACCTCTTAAGCACTCCTGTAATTACTTGACATTTTCTTGCACCTGTATGTTATGTGCTTTAGTTACGTTTCTTTATAATAAGCCTAAATAAATTATCAATCTTTACTAAGTTACTACTGATAGTTATTTCCTTACATTAAGTTGAAAGTTTTTTCAATGATCCTAATTCTTTTCTGCTGTGCTTGTTCTTTTTTCAACATACCAGGATGTTTGTTTTTAGTATACTGTACTTGTTACGTACAGTAAAAAAATTAGGTGAGGGGGAAAATCCAACCTTAATGTGTTGTAACCTTTGTAATGCAGATTTCCAGTCATGTATATTTCTGTATTGCAGAAACTTGAGGAGGAGTTTGAAAAGCAGTTGACAGAACAGGAGCAGTTTTATGGAGCATACCTTTGCAGGGGCCTGGGTTCCAGCATCACCCCCTCCCAGTCAACCTCCAGCCTGGCTCGCTCTAATGCCTCATAAATCGCCCAGCCTGCCCCTCCTGTCCCTACCTTACTCTTGGCCACTTGCCTTGATAATAACACTTGGCTGAGACACAATACTCGCCTGTTTCTCACAGTCTGAGAATAAAGTAACTGTATTTGTAGGGTGACATTTTTATCCGTGAGGAGAGTAAATATTTATGAAAAATAGTAAATATATACAAAGCAAAAAAATGCAAACTATCATAATGATGTCAGTGACAGCACTGTACATGAAATGAGTAAATGGTGAGGAGGAAAGCTTGTATAGTACATGGTACTGGGAAGGAATATCTTGGCTACCACAGCCTTCAGAAACTTGCACAATATTTTCTTTGATATGTATGTGTACAGTGCTGTAGGTGGTTTTTGTATGTAAAACACTTCATGAATGGCAGAGCAAGCAAGCAGTGTCTTGCAGTATATCATCATTCCACTACACCAGTAGCAAGTACAATGGCTTTTTCAGCCACAAAATCAGACAGATTAGCTTTTTGTTACGTGATAGTGAGGCATTTTTTCATGGGAATGAAAGTGTAATTACCAACTCGGATGGACTAAAGTGTATACCGTATCCTGTCACTTACCGAATCTTTTAAGACAAGTCTACATGGATAATTATGCTGTTACAACTGCTCTTTTTGTATGAAAAACAATTGCACATTGCTCAGGATGGCTGCTGAATGGCAAATCAAAGTCACAGAAGTAGTATTTGTCTTTTAAGGAAGTATATCATTTTGTTTTACATGCTCTCCCAAATTTATCATAGAAATGTCAGACAAGGACATTGTTACTTTTTCTCATAGTGAGTAGATTAATTTTTTTTTTTTCCTAAGTTCATAAAATTTATTGCTGCTTGGACAAACTAGCATTGTTTGCTTTTATGTGCAATATGCAGTCATGACAAAGTAAATAAGGTTCCCTTGTCTGAGCAGGCATTTATAAATACAGTAATCTCTCCAATATCCGATGTAATACAGCCAAAGGCATGTCTGGAAATTGGTTCTGTCCGGTTATTGGGCCTGAAGCTTCAGGACCGGTACTTATGGACCCTAACCCAGCCTAACTCAGAAAACCACCTACATACCTCCCTACCAGACATGCATAGCACTTATTCACATAAGTAAGGGGCACAAAGCATGAAATAAATGAAATGGAACCAACGAATGAGGATGTAGAGGTGAGTATGGAAAATATTTAGCAGTTGACAGCCTACTGAAACTTGAAAACAGTCATGAAAATCACCTTTTTAAGACCCAGTGCACACAAATAAAGGACACAAAGCATGAAATAAAGGAAATGGAACCATAGAATGAGGATTTTGAGGTGAGTATGGAAAATATTTGACAGTTGACAGTGTACTTACCACATGTCCATGGTGGTTGTTACGAAGATTACCCCACCTCTAAGGCTCTGACAGTGGTGAAAATGCTCTTGAAGCATATACAGTAATCCAGTGTTGTGCTGCACTTAATCCTTCGCACATTGAATTATAATTGTTTAAACAAAACGAGCACAAGTGCTAGCCATCCCAACGATTATTTACTCACGATAGTAGTTGAGAGGGAACTGGGGAGAGGAAGGGGAGCCTGAAGAGCGGGAGAAGCGCACTTAAACACAGCCGTTTGGCACCGCGCGCCAAGTTCAAACGTACGGGTAAAAAAAAATTGGATATGTTTTGTTTTCTTTTGCGTTTTGGGGGCATTTTTGGGTTCTGAGGACCCGAGCCAAAAATGTGTGGACATTGGGGTGTTCAGTCATTGGGCGTTCGGATATTAGAGTGATTACTGTACACTTGGTTCTGCAATCACTTCTGCCATGAGTCTAGCTGTTATGTTTGCACCAAGCCGTGTTGGTTTTAATAATGTACTGTAATTGTAAAATTAAGTTAAGTAGAAATTACTTGATAATGATGGACTGCATTATTCAATTGGGAATAAGAAGTTACACTAATTTACATATAGACTGCCACAGGAAGCATGATCTGCAGGGATTTTTAGAGAACGTTTTTGAAAACATTTGCAAAGTTTAATAGATCATAAAGTTAAATTTCACATGCTGAATTGGTGTATACAAAACCATTTCACTAATTGTGGAAGACAGTAAAAGTTCAAGTAGTTCTCTTAGTAACTCCAGTTTGCTATTAATACTTCCTTGTCCTCTGGTTCCTGTGGTGGTATTTGCTTTATGTTGAATTAGTTTAGTTGGGTCAGCTTTAGTTGTTTTCTATGCAGGAACCAGCACACCATAGACAAAGTATGATCATTTCTTAATTGTGATACATTTTGACGAGTATTTAACTAAGGAACAAATGTAGGTCCATAATGCTGTACTATACACTAGTATCCAAACCTAAACTTCCTCAAACACTCTGCTACTATTAACTTTAGATGAGTACCAAGCTATTCCAAGTAGAAATCTGTGAGTACTGAAATGTTAAAACATTAAGAAATGCTCAGTGCTTTAATTGAATTTTTGCTGAAGAGGTGCTCATGATGTCAGATAGTACATTGAAACGTTCATTGAAGTTTAATTGGTTGCAAGCCACTTCTGAACTGGAATCTGTGAATGCATACTGATGGTGTTTATAAAGAAAAAAGTACTGGAAACATCTTTTAAAAAGTGTGTGTGTGGGTGGGGGGGGGGGGAGGGCTTTACTTTGCCCAGTGAATAATGAGGATATATTATGTATATCTTAAAGTTTTTCTCTTATTGTGCTGCATTATAATAACTCATCCTGACTGATGAATCAGTGGGGATTGTTGCATTTGCTATATTGACTCAATAATGCAGTTTGGTAATGGTAGTAACTATTTCAAAGTACAGACAATATACCAGCAATCTCTGTGATATTGAGTTTGTGCTGATGGAATAATACATAAAAATTTTAAAGATTGCGTGAAAACTGGATGTTAGAATTACCATATCGGTTCAATAGAACAGTACGCTCTCACAGGTAGTAGGCATTTGACTTGGTGTCTGTGTAATGAGAACCACCTGTTTGGACATCTGGGCAAGATCAACATTTTAGATGCTGTAGTGATATCCCTACAGTTTTATTTGTTTATATGGTTTTCTGCCTTTACTGAGAGTAGTTTTATGAGTTTAAGAAACTTCTTTTTCTCATTTGCTTAAAATTTAACTAGTATATACAGTATAAGTAAACTTGTGATGATAGAGCATTTCAGTGGTTACTCTTTTCTTTGAGTGAAATTTATCTTGAGATACTTATTCCTAGATCTTCAGTATAATAGCGAGGTAAGTTTTTCAGCTTGTTTGTTGAAGTGTTCATTACTGCTTTGAACTAAACCAAGTTAATAGATATTTTGTACTTAGATTCAAAAACAAATATACATTTGCCAGTCATTTACAGTAAGAGTTAATGACTTTGGAGGTTATGTGGATATTTATAAACTATATGCTATACTTTTCCAATGCTTTCCAAGTCAGAAGGGAATATTTTTTGTAAAGTCTTAGTATTAGTAACTATTCCATCCTACTCGGGTCAAAACTTGCACTGTATGGATGTTCTCTCTTACTGCTCTTAGTTTTAATATTGAGATTATTTTGAAATAATTGATTTCATGTATCAAGGTATTGAGCTTCTTTTGAAAAGGGTAGAGCTTTGTAATTATTACAGTGTATGACTGTTGATTCACAATAATTGTCCATTTCTGGACAAACTGACTGTATAAAACAGTGTAATCTTAAGTTAAAGTATATACTTGTTGACATATAATAATGTAAAGAAATAAACTGCTTTAATAATTGGAAAGTATTTCCTCTCTTACACTGTATGTATATACTGTATAGGTATCTTGAGTTTTGTTTTATCTTCAGTAGAGTGGGAAATCTTTTGAGTGTTAAACTCAAGGGTTGCTCCCCATCCATTCACTTGATATAGTTTTACCTTCAGGTAATTACATGGAGTGGTAAGTCAAATGGTTTCTTATAACCCAGGAAATGATTTACTATGATGTGCAGTAATCATATAACCAAATGAATGCCTGGTGGTTTTGTAAATGAAGGCACTCCATCTGCATGTGGACCACAAGGGCTTACAGCCAAGGGTAAGTAAGTGCTTATTGCACAAATACCACCCGGAGGTGAGTGACTGTTCACTCTCGTCTTAATGTTGTGATGTCTGATGATTGATCGTCTGAAGGAAGCTGGTCCAGTAGTTCTCTGTTGCCATAAGCCACCTGCTTTTCCATTCTCTTAAAAATTGTAAGGTTTTTAGGACACATTTACTTTCCCATTTCATCTTTCCTTTTTTTTATGTTGTCTGTTGATCCTTTGGAATGCCTCATCACTAAAGTACCATCTCTTTATGGCATTTAGCTGACTTCTTTTTCCTCCTTTCTTACTGGTGTTAACTGCTGACTAGACTGTTTAGTAGGTCCTCGTTGAACTCGTTGGTTGATGTAGGTACTTAGTTTTCATACCATCATTCCACCATGTTCCTTATGGTACCTTTCTGTCTGACAGATATGGTGGTGTATTTTCATGGTCTTATGATTCTCCTGAATGTTGTACTGATCTGTATCTCTGTATACAGTATAATCCTAAATGGTTGGCGGTGAGGATGTACTGCTAATTCAGTCCTGGGTCCTTGGTGGTGCAGATGTAATCTAGCCAGTTTTCCTGTATGTGAGTTGGTTGTGCTTGACTGAGCAGCTTGAATACAGTATGAGTGCTTTTTAGGTTTGAATATACTATGGCTCCATTAGGGTTGGCTTGCCTGGAGGTGTTGCTGCCTAACTTTTGCTTGTAGTGCATTCACATCTCCGGTGACTGTCGTGAGCGAGTCTCCTGTCAGTAGGTGTAGCAGATCTATATAGAGCTTGTTTTGACTAATATAATGCATTAACAACTAACATCTTCTAAAGGTGAATGTAGGGAAGAGTAAAGTTATGGTCTTCAAGAGAAGTGAAGTCAGTCGAGTCTTCTGTCAGTAGGAGTAGCAGATCTATATAGAGCTTGTTATGACTAATATAATGCATTAACTAACAACTTTTAAAGGTGAATTTAGGGAAGAGTAAAGTTATGGTCTTCAAGAGAAGTGAAGTCAGTGAATGTACAGTTAGGTTGGATGAGGAGATGGAAAATATGAGTGTGTTTAAGTACTTAGGTAGTGTGGTGAGTAAGGATGAAAGTTTAGAGGGTGAAGTGCTTGAAAGGGTACAACAAGGAAGAAAGGTGTCTGGCTCCTTTAAAGCAGTGATGGAAGTGAAAAAGTTACTACATGACAGTATTGTGATACCAACGCTAATGTATTGAAGTCAAGCTTGGACCTTGTTGGAGGGACATAAGTCAAGAGTGAGAGCAATGGAAATGAGTTATTTGAGAGGAGCATGTGGAGTCACATGGAGAGACAGACTGACAAATGAGGAAGTGATGGAGCATTGTGGTGTGGATGTGGATGTGATAGGAAGCATTAGGGGAAACACTTTGAGGTGGTTTGGCCATGTGGAGAGGATGGAGAGAGAGAGACTGATGAGGAGAGTGTATGTGAGTGAGTTGGAGGGGGCAAGAGAAAGGGGGAGGCCAAGGATGAGATGGAGGGATGGAGTGGAGAGGTATATGAGAGAGGGGGGGTGTGAGCTGGGAGCAGGGCAATGAAAAGGCAGGGGACAGGGCAAAATGGAGGTGATTTGTTTGTGGCCCCACCTTACGGGATTAAGGCATCTGGCAATAGATAGATAAATAGAACCACTCTTCACACACACACACACACACATCATCACTGGGAAAGAAGGTGGTGTAGGCTGGTGTCATGTTCTTGATGTAAGTGATAAGACCTCTATATCTAGTATAGGTGTGGCCAATACATAGTCTCTCAGTGAACTGCTGGTAGCCAGGCAGGTGTAGCATGTCGTCCTTTGCATGTTTGGTTACTGCAGACAGGCGATATCTGTGCTGTTTTCTAATGCAAACTGTTGTACAGTAACTTGATAAATGAGCCAGAGAAATACGGACTGGTAACCCAGGGTGTGAGGGTTGCCAGTCCGTTTTTTGGTGGCCAATTTATCGAGAAGAGTGATGTAATGGGGTCTGTGAAAGCCTGCGTTGCCCAGAGACAAAGCAGGGGATCCTCTCTTTGGCTCAGTGGTAACATACGTGCGTTTGGAACACAAGGGCCTGAGATCAAATCTCGGCCAAACCAGTGATTAATTGAAGCTTCATTTCAGCCATTACAAACCCTGTATGATAATGCTGGGAAGTGAGAACATGATGTCCTGGTAGGGTTGTAGTCATGACTCATCACTCATTGAATCATTAATGTACAGGTATATGTTAGTGATGAGCAACACACCAATACCAGGCTGTGAGGAAGCTACTGGAAAAATTGAGAGTACTGTATAGTACAGTACTTCATGACACACAATGACTGTATGAATGTATAGGCTGAACGTGCAAAATGTTATTTTATGCTGATTTCTCTGTATTTTTTATGCTTGTGGGGGCAGAAGAAATTATTTCAAGACAAATATATTTAAAACTGCAGAGTAATCTAAAATATACCTTCAAGATGCATCTCTTTACAGAAAGGTAGGATGAATACTGAAATTGGTATTTTTGACTCAGTTTTAGGATTTTCAATGTTTGGAAACAGAGGATATTGCAGATCTCTGAGATTTTGCAAGCACACATTTGATGTGGAAAGGCAACTTTTCTACACTATGATGAAATGAAAATTGAAGAGATTAAGATCACTCAGTCCTACTGCAGAGGGTAATTACTGAAAGGAGCATCTAACTCCTCTAGTTCCAAGAAGAATAAAATGTAAGCCAATCTGGTACTAAAGGGGTTATAACACTGGTTGAGAACCCAGATTGTTGACTTTATTCTAACAACATGCTGCATTTTTTTATCTTATCTTTTTTAGAAAACTGGAAATGCCATCTGTGCCCTGGGACGAATGGCCAACTTGATGAATCAGCACAGTTCCCAGCCCTTTTCACCCACCCAGCCCTCACCCCTCCCGGAGCACCCTTCACACACACCAGAGTCCCCCTCCTCCTCTCTTGCATCCTCTCCGATCACCCACTGAAGGACAAAGGATTGTGCTCCTGTTACCCATCTTTCTGCCAGTATAGTCAATGAAAGAAGTGATTCTGGCTTTAGTGAGTGTTCATTTAACATTGAGGATAACAACCAGAATTCACCACAGAGTAGCCAGTTTGGTACGACTAATGGTCATACTGTTTCAGGACGTGGTGTTTTCGAAAGTGGTAAGACACCTCCATTAGACTGGCAGTCCTCAGTCGACTCAGCTGTATGTGAAGAAGACTACATCAGCAAGAGCAGCTATGGGTCAGCACCTCGCAAAATATCCAGCGATGCACTTATCCATGCCAAGACAGCTGTGGCTGACACCCTCGTGAATGTCCACTCTCGAATATGAGTTACCCAGTGTTAGGGACTCGTAATATATTGACGAGTTGCAGTACATTGTAATTCAGCTGTTTCAGATTATGCTTTTATATTCATATATCCAGTTCTTTTGAAATATGAAACATCCACAGTGAAATTAGAAAGCAGAGGAAATAGTTCACAGGCTTTAGGGAAAAAGAAAAAAAGTCTACAGTCATGGTTCCGAGGAGGTTAAGTTTTGAGTCACCCACTCTGTCCATGTTCTTGAAAATGACACACACTATTCTCAAGACTGGGTCATGAATATTTGACTAGATGGGTCAGCCAAAATTGACCTCTGTACTGTCTCTTTGGGAGATAAGTAAACGAGTAATTTGTACAGATGTATCCCCACAGTTGACCAGCCATAAGTCCCTGTAAAGGCAGCTGATGATATTGTTCGTATTTAATGTTGTAAATGAACAAGCAAGTCAGTGCAAGAAGCAAAAGTGTGTTGAGTTTACAGAGTGACAGTTAGGTTTGCAAGAGCGTGCATGATTATTTTTGCTTTTGTCAGACCTCTCTGCCACAAGAGTTTGTTTACTTTTGCCCCCCCAAAAAAATCCCCAGTGAATTTGCCAATAGTTCTATCTATCTATCTATCTATCTATTGCCAGACGCCTTGATCCCGAACGGGGTGGCCACAAACAAATCGCCTCCATGTCACTCTGTCCCCTGCCATTTCACTACCACGCTCCCAACTCACACCCCCCTCTCTCATATACCTCTCCACTCCATCCCTCCATCTCATCCTCGGCCTCCCCCTCCCTCTCGCCCCCTCCATCTCACTCACATACACTCTCCTCGTCAGTCTTTCACTCTCCATCCTCTCCACATGCCCAAACCACCTTAACGTGTTTCTCCTAACGCTTCTTATCACTTCCACAATCACACCACAACGCTCCTTCACTTCCTCATTTGTTAGTCTGTCTCTCCATGTGACTCCACATGCTCCTCTCAAATAACTCATTTCCATTGCTCTCACTCTTGACTTCTGTCCTTCCAACAGGGTCCAAGCTTCACTTCCATATGTCAGAGTTGCTATCACAATACTGTCATGTAACAACTTTTTCACTTCCAAGCTCACCTCCCTGTTTTTTATCACTGCTTTCAACGGACCAGCAACCTTCCTTCCCTACTGCACCCTTTCGAGCACTTCACCCTCCAGACTTCCATCCTTACTCATCACACTGCCCAAGTACTTAAATTCACTCACATTCTCCATATCCTTCCCATCCAATCTCGCTATACATTCACTGGCTTCACTTCTCTTCCCTACATGAACACAAAGCATGAATTAATTTAAATTTTACCCAAAAAGAATGAATTTGAGGTAAGTTAGGCTCAGCTGTTCAATGAGTTGGCAGCTTTGTTTAGGTACAGGACATGAAAATCATTGGCATTCACCTTTTTCACAGCTGGTGCACTTCAATACTAGTGGTAACCATGCATGAAAAAATTAAATTAAAAGCAGGAAATTATGATTAACAAAATGGTTAGGTTAGGTTAAGTTATGACTGGACATGAAATTCACTGGCATTCATCTTTTTCATAGCTGGTGTACTTAAAAACCATGCATGAAAAAATTAAATTGAAAGCAGGAAATTATGATTAACATTTATGGTAATTTTTTAACCCATTTACAACATGATGAAAACAGGTTAGACATGAAAATCTTTATGGTAATCATCTTGCACACAAATCAATGGCAGTCATCATTTTCATAGCTGGTGCACTTAAAAACCATGCATGAAAAAATTAAATTGAAAGCAGGAAATTATGATTAACATTTAGGGTAATTTTTTAACCAATTTACAGCATGATGAAAACAGGTTAGACATGAAAATCATTATGGAAATCATCTTTCACACAGTTTATGCATGATATTACTCATATGGAAAGAACAAAACAAGGAATTTTGATGAAGTTAGGGTATTTACCAGAATGCTGCCGCCGTCCTGATGTATAACCCGCTCAATCATCTCAGACTCTGACAGTAAGACCTTGCACCTGACACGCCCTAGCACTTCTGGTGCACTTTACGCTCACCAGCACTTCTCACCAGCACTTCTCACAAGCACTTTCCACAACGTTTTCTTTCGCATACCTTGCATCACATCACTCCACTGCACTGTACATAACTGTAAATTCCTGTGTGGTTTAGTGACGAGTCCTGGAGAAATTATTCAATCTCAGCATACTTAGGAGTAAACAGCACCTTCCTCTCCACCTTTCATTTGGTCTTCGAAGCGAAAGCAGCCGTGTACTGCTGTAGTTTGTCTTGGGACTTCTTGATATCAAACAAGGTGGAGCGAGGGAGGTTGAATTCACAACGAATCCGTGATGTCGGCCACCCGGCGTCCACCTTCTCCAATACCTCCCTCTTCTCCAGAGTCAGAACCACTTTCTTCCTCTTCTCAGGTGGCAGGGCCATCATCACACACATGATGAACAAGGTGAAGAGCAGCATCAAGCCCTGCAGGAGGTAGGGTATCACCACAAAACCAATCACTTTGGCCGCCATTGTCGGAGCGTGTTTACGAGGCAGGAACAGAGCGGGGAATGGGACCGACAGACAGGCGCCATGTGTGAAAACACAGCCTATCGGCGCATGTGGGAAATTCAAACTGACGTGGTCCCAAAAAATTGATTTTTTTTTTTCAGATTTTTTCGAATTTTTGGGCATTTTGGGGGGCGGACAGCTCACGATGTCCGAATAGTGGTGGATCCAAATAATGGGCATCTGAATAGTAGAGAGATTACAGATATATATATACAGTGTGTGTGTATATATATATATATATATATATATATATATATATATATATATATATATATATATATATATATATATATATATATGAAACTCAGCTGATCGATCTAATTGGTTTACCTGATATTATTCCACATTTCTCACTTCATTTCGATAGAAGTGTTTTTCTGCGGATACCATGCCTTATGTGTTTGTTCTGAAAATATTTATGTATCTATGTAAAGTTTGAATTTTGTTCTCTGTTCACCCTCTCTTTGTGTTCAGTTTTCATTATCAGTCATGTATTGGCCCCATTGAGTTGATGGCATGTTTTATTCCATTCTTACTACTGTATTCCCAAGCACTTTCATTCAGATTTGGGGTAACTTTTCAAACTAAAGGGGTTAGTTGTAGCCTTTATGAACCCCTTCTGTATAAGAGACCTTTTTTAAGCTGAATTAAGTCATCTGGTTACAGTAATAACATAATTTAAAATATGCCACCAGAATTAAGGGGCTGAAAATGAATTACATCATACAATTATCAGCAAAACTGAGTAGAACTGTATATTAAATGAACTCTGCAATTCTGTGGCCTTACAAAATTATCCTTTCAATCAGACTGATGTATTTCAGTTTTATTGTTGCTACCTCTTGACGATTTTATTCAGTTTACAAGACTTTTTTTTTTTTAAATGTAGGGTTTAGCGAGGGCTTTCATTCTTTGCCCAAGTTGAATAAAATAACCTGGTCTTAGCAAGAATAAAATGAAAAAATAGGTCAGGGGATTACAAGGGTTAAGAATCGTATTTCTCTGGCTGTAGTAGATTTCAAAGCACCATTTCCTTACCATTTTACTTTTGCATTTGGCATGTCATTTTTTGCTTATTTGTGCCAACTATGTTGATATCATTTGTATGAATTTACATTGAATTGATTCATGTTGCTGCCTGATAGTTTTGATAGTTTTATTCAGCTTGGAAAAGACTTCGTGTATTGAAAGTGATTAAGGTAATATCTAACCACTCCTGTTTGAAGAGTCCATCCGAAGCTGAATAAATTTGTCTGGAAACGGCAAGAATACAGTGAAAAATTCTGTCCAGAGCTCAGTAGATTTAAGACGAAAAGCACAGATGAGTATATTTAGATGAAACAGCATAAATTGCTAAGGAGGTGTTATGAAATTACTTAAGCTAGTAAGGATTCAGCCTCAAGTTCATGAGCTAAATGTAGAATCTGAAAACTAAAGAATTTCAGTATTATCTGGATGACTTTGAATTCAGTCAGAAGGAAAGAAGAGGAAGGCTAGAAACTAATATCACTGATCACTCCAGTTTTTATAGTCTGCAAATCAAGTTACAAAATATATTTGAAATATGTTGCCAAAAGAAACTAGACTATGTAAGAATCCTTCATTTGATTGTAGATAGAGCTTGAAAAATTATGTATTTATGTAGCTAAGGAATTGTGATACTGTAGATAATCACCCAAGTATGTGCATGATATTGTTGTCAAGACCAAAAGATTTATCCGATTTGGTATTTTATATTCTGTTCAATATTCCACCTGGTTCTTTCAGGCAGAGTATTCCAAGACCCCCTATAGGGGAAGTAGAAGGAAAAACACTGCCTCTATAGGGATGGAGAGCAGGAGGTACTAAAGGGGAGTTGGGGAACCCTCCAGTTGAGAAGAGGGGGTTAACTCCAAAAGAGGCATGAGTGGTATGGGATGGGGATCCAGCCAAAGGAAATGAAGATGGCAGTTGGGGGGGGGGGCATCCAATGAGAGGTGGGAGGGAGGAGGACCATAACCTCCTTGAGGAGGGGGGGTAAAGGGGTACAGTGCTATTTACCTATTTTACTTACCCATCTACATATTTACATATGTCAACTAACTTCCCATTTACCTGTTTTACTTACCCATCTTGGTGGTAGGTGGGGGCACCCATCATCCACTCACTTGATGTAGAGCTGCCTACTTCTTCCTTCATGTCTATCATTCTTTTTGTGTGTCTGTCCTCCTCTCTTCCTATCCTTCCTGTCACTGTTCATTACTATTCTTTCCAGTTCAGCCAAATGGTTTCCTGTAACTCAGGATACCATTTACAATGCTGGGTGGTAACCTTATAGCCTTATAACTGGGAAACATCCAGCCTACTATAGTGTCCCTGTAAACTGGGTGGATAGAAGTAAATGTGGCATCCACCCAGGAATCAAGCCCACACTAGTCCCAGCACGTCGCTGTGGCAAGGCGAGCTCTTCCTACTTCTACCTTTCCGTGCTGCCGTTGTTTATAACCATTATGCGTACCAGTGTACCTATTTTACCTACCCTACTCCCTTTTTTTATGTACAGTACCCACCAACTTATCTGTTTTACTTAGTGATCTGTATTGCCTGTTTTACCTATTTGCTGACCTACTTACATATTTGACTGCTTGTTTTACCCATCATCCTATTTATCTTACCAACTGAATTACCAATTTTTCCTTCCCACTTGTTTCCCTGGTTATCATCCCACCTACCTATTTACTCATTTTACCGGTAATACTCACCTACACATTGTATAATTTTACTGACCAACCTACCATTAACCTATTTTATGAAACATTTGCCCATTTACCTTGATTACCAGTTTATTCTGCATAAGGGACATTAATATTATCTTGTATATTATTTATGCAATGTATGTTGATGATGGGAGACATGTAGGATACACTGTACAAGAGAATGAGAAAGTGAACAAAATAAAAAGGCTAAGAAAAGCTTATAGGCTGACCCATTCCATAAGCAAGCTTGGTGTATTTTTCTAGATCATTCATATTATATATCATCTTTTATGTTATAAAACAGATTTCGTTAATAAAAAGGCCTGTGTAACTTACAAAGGCATGGAGAGGTGAAATGGTACAAAAACTGCAGTGGTGTAAGAATAACAACACACATTTCAAAGATTTATTTCCTGATTTTTTTTTTTGGGGGGGGGGGGGCTCTATACTGTTAATGGAAAAGACGTATGTGGCATCCAGCAGAATAATAAGGCATAATATGCCCAATAAATCGCCAAGGAATAGGTAACAAGTTACAACCTCTGTAATAAAATGACCCATTAGTTAAGAGAAATTAATGTCTGTCATGTTAACATCCACTGGTATTTATGCAGTTTGTAATATAAAAGTGGTAGGTGGTGGCGACCATCATCCACTCACTTGATGTAGTCCTGCCTACTTCTTCATTAGCCTGTGTCATTCTCTTTCTGAGCCTGCCCTCCTCTCTTCCTATTTCTCCCAGCTTTCCTGTCACTTCTTACTGCTTTTCTTTCCTTTACAGGTGGCTTTACATTGAGTGACAAGCCAAATGGTTTCCTGAAAACCAAGAAACCATTTACAACGCTGGGTGGTATAACCAAACCATACGTGCTCCCTACGTGTCAACAAGTGGGTTGGTGGAGGGTTAGTGCCCCTCCCCGTAAAACAAATAACTCAGAGTCAAATGGCCACCCCTTACGGGATTATGGCGTCTGGCAATAGATAGATAGATAGTAATATTAATGGACTTTTGGCTTATAGTAGCATAAAACGGCGTAATATGCCCAGAGAAATAGCTCTGAACGAGGTGTGAGAAACAAGATTGCCATTTGGCCAGTTTGGTAATGAAAATCTGTTTGGTAATGAATCTTCATGATTCATTACCAAACGGATGTTTCACATGTATGAAGATACAGAGGATGGAGACGGTGGATTGTCTGCTTTCTTTGATTAATCAGCTAGCCTGCATTGCGGGAAAATAATCGACATGCTTCTGTTTAAAAGGTGATTATTTCCATCTGTACATATATAAATAGTGAAGAATTAAAGCATGCTTTAAAATTTGGTAATGAAAAATGAGGAGTTTGGTAATGTGACTGGCAGCCCTGGATTGAGAAATCTAGAGCTTAACACTGCATAAATCATATAGAAGAAGGAGAAGACCCAGGGCTGCCTCGTGACGCTAGTGGGGGAATATGTACATAATTAGTATTTTTTTTTTAAAGTGTTATGCATTATTTAAGATGCCCTTACCAACCAGAATGATGCCCAGCAAAAGTGGAGTGGAGTCATACTCAGGTAAGTCTTACGGCTTCGTAAATATTGGCCATATAAAGAAGTTGGGTTAAGATAGCTGCCGGGACCGCTTACGTTGTTTCAGACCGACCGGTAGAACCAGGGCCGGTACCATCAAAAATACTTAGTATCGCTAAGTACACTTAGCAGACGAAATTTTTCACGAGTTGCACTTAAGTCTGGGCAGAATACTTAAGTGATACCTACCAAAATACTTACTGGCCTTAAGCACACTTAGTGCTTCTCATTTTACTCAGTCAAGAAAACTTATTTTGGGCCTATGTATGATGTTTCCAACGAATTAATATATGAAAATAAGACCAAGTTGAAATAATATTACAGTATAATGATAGATTTGGAGATGTTACGTCACAGACAAACAGCCTATGCAAGATCACTAGCGCAGAAATGAAAGTATTTACAATACTTTGTTACTTTGAAATTATAAAGATGCTGCTGTTTAATGGTGATAATCCTTGACTTCTCTTTTCTCACATAAACAATTTCTCTTAAACATCTTCCCGTCGGACGTTTTCCGCCATTCAGCCATAACTTATCGGTCAAATATAACAAAGTTTGTGTTGTACGGTTACAAATACTGTGGCTGTTTTGCTGATGAAAAAATGCAGAGAACAGTATACCACACTAACCAAAGAATAATCTTTTGTTACGTGATGGAAGTGATTTGCAAATAATGTCTCAGCATTCAGCTGCAGCTCTACTCCATGGTGATGAGTCTTCATTACCAGTATATTCATTCAGTAACTTAGTGGGTATGTATGTACAAAATAACCGCGAAATGTTCTGTAAGCAAATTAAATGGAAAGCCGATCATAACCCAATTTTGTCAAAAATTTAGTTGCAGCTGTGCCCCCATGGTAACAACTCTGTATCATAATCATTCAGCAAATTAGAATACACTTGTAGAATAACAGCAAAAAAGCAAGAAAATGTATTTTACGAATACCGTCCATAACCTAACCTAACCAGTCTTTGACGGGGAAACGGCCAGGCAAGGTCATGCAAATGATCCACAATTGCCCTAAAATTCAGTTATGTCTGTGCTTTACGGTAATCACTCTGCCTTATTACATGCAGTACATTAGAATACATGTACAAAATAGGTGGGAAACGTCGTGTAAGCATAAAGAGTGGGGAACCGATCATAACCTAACCTAACCTATCAATGTTTTGACGGGGAAACGATCGACTCGTCAATGTGAGGTCGTGAATTGATTCATAATGAATTTTGTCATCATATTCAGCACTTGTGTAGGCGCATGGTAACCATTCTTTGTCACATGCATTCAGTCGAGTAAAGTATATTTATAAAACACCAGGGAAACATCTTAAACCCAGGGAACCATCTAATGTTTTGTCGGGGAAACGAGTACCCGTCCGACGGCGTCATTGTTAGGTGAAGCAAATGATTCTAAGGAAGTTTAACCTATCAGCTCTTGTTGTGCCCAAGAGTAATGAGTCTTTATCCTGATCATCCAGTAAATCAGAACACGTGTAAAAGATCAGGGAAACGTCCATATCTTGACGGAAACTTCAGTAGGTGATACTGAGTTTTTCTATCTATTGCCAGACGCCATGATCCAGTAAGGGGTGGCCGTTTGACTGAGTTATTTGTTTTACAGGGAGGGGCACTAACCCTCCACCAACCCACTTGTTGACACGTAGGGAGCACGTATGGTTTGGTCCATATCTTGACGGAAACTTCAGTAGGTGATACTGAGTTTTTACTTATGTAAAACTTAATTGAGAACATTGCTATACCCAGCAGTAATAAAATATTTACCATTTCCTTTCAGTAAAACAAAATACATGTGTAAAATAACGAACACACGTCTTGAGATGGAACAAATCAAAGTATAATGACTGTTGGTCGGTGACAGAAATGACAATTTTAGAGAACCTACTACCAAGAAATTCAAATTTCACTCTGCACTCGACACTGAGAAAATTGTAGTACTTCCTACTTGTGATGTTCGTAACAAAATTTTGATTGGTCATTCACTCTATTTTAAATAATTCGTTGTTTTACTTATCATGATTTTGCTACGCACTGTTTTTCATCCAGCCATACTACACTTAGGACTTTTGTATTTTACTTTGCTGAGTGGAGCGCTAAGCGTTATCGATGGTAGCACTTAAGTAGTCCACTCAGTAAAGCACTCCAGGCTGGGACTTAAGTACAAGTCAAACTTAAATACTTAGTAATTTCGTAGGTACGGGCCCAAACAGGGCTTCTGTTTAGCACTTACTGTTTATTACCACTCCAGATTTGCGGAGTATGGCTAAACTTAACCTTGGAATGTTTTTTTTTTTTTTTTATGCAAGGAAGAAGGAACCAAAGGCCAGGGCTCGCATACTGTTCCTTCCAAGAAAAAGTAAAAACAATACAAGAGAGAGCCAAATTCAAGATCCATTAATTTCGAGATGCCTGGACACACTGCGTTTGAAAGACTGGAGATCATAGGAAGGAGGGAATACAGACAGAGGGAGACAGTTCCAGAGTTGACCAGTTGCATAAATGAAGGACTGGGAGTAACTGTTAACTCTTGCATTAGAGTTGGACAGAAAAGGGATGAGAGTTTGTTGCTAGATGGGTACTGCATGCCCGTCGTAGAGGTGGAGAGATGCAAGCAGACAGT
>JAGKTI010011611.1:0-16264 GCA_018397915.1 Birgus latro | reverse complement strand
TCTCTCTCTCTCTCTCTCTCTCTCTCTCTCTCTCTCTCTCTCTCTCTCTCTCTCTCTCTCTCTCTCTCTCTCTCTCTACACACACACACACACACACACACACACACACACACACACAGAAATACGTGGTGTAAAGTTAAGACAGAAAAATCTTTCGTTACGAGATTGTACGAGTGGGGTGAGAAGAAGCAAACAAAAGGAAAAGAAGTTAAAGAAAAGATCGTTAAAAATGGAGAAAAGAGGAGAGAAAGATAAAGAGTAGAGAGAGAAGGATGAAAAAGAAGAGTCAACAATGAAGACGTGCAGAGAGAAGAAAAAAAAATAAGAGTAAAGGGAAAGTGAAAAAAAAATAAAATAAAGACGAAACAGGAGATACACCCTCTCAAAAAAGTATTGGCCCTCTAACGGCACGTATCATTCTGAAATATGGACGAAACATTGTGAGATACGAACATGGGGGCATCCTGCGATTATAAGTGATAATATCATCTTTGGTATAAAAACTCAAAATCCCCCCCCCCCAAAAAAAAAAAAAAAATCACATACTGGGTGGTATATGTTTTGAGGTACACCCAGATTAATAGATTCGTGCGTGTCTGCAGAACTCGCTTATTTTCACAACCATCGTACCCAACGGGGCCGATACTTTTTTGGGAGGGTGTACAATGAAAGTAAACGAGGAAAAGTGAGATGGGGAGGAAAACATTGGGAATTCGTGAAATTATTGTTTGTATAAATACAGAAAGGAGGAGAAAGAGGAGGAGGCAAAGAGGGAGGGAGAAGAGAAGAAAGAAGAAGAGAAATGAAAATGAAAAGACTGGGAAGTGCGTTGTGTGGGATGAAGTTCTTACAGGCAGATTAAGTCCATTAATTCGTTGATTTTTTAAAATTATTATTCAGTTATAGCTACCCAGATTATTTTAATCACCTAGGCTAATGAAAAACTTCGAACTGGAGGGATTAGTTATAAAGTTTCTTTGCCTCTTCAGTGGTGGTAGGTGTGGGCGTCCGTCATCCACTCATTCTTTTTTTTTTAATGCAAGAAAGAAGGAACCAAAGGCCAGGAGCCCGCAAACCGTTCCTTCCAAGAAAAAAAACAAAATCCAAATTCATGATCCGTTCATTTCGAGATACCTGGACACACTGCTTTTGAAAGACTGGAGATCATAGGAAGTAGGAAATACAGACAGAGGAAGACAGTTCCAGAGTTGACCTGTTGCATAAATGAAGGATTGGGAGTAACGGTTAACTCTTGCATTAGAGAGCTGGACAGAAAAGGGATGAGAGTTTGTTGTTAATCGGGTGCTACGCACCCGCGTAGAGGTGGAGGGTTCGCAAGCAGACAGTTCAGAGGAGCAGTGACCATTGAAGTAGCGCTGCATGCTTCTTCCTTCATGTTTATCGTTCTTTTTCTGTTTTCATCCTCCTGTCTTCCTACTTCTCTCATCCTTCCCGTCATTATTATGTTTATCACTTCGGGTGGGTCGTCTGTGAGTGACAAACCAAATGGTTTCCTGTAACTCAGAAAACCATTTATAGTGCTGGGTGGCAATCTTATAACCAAATAACGGGTGACGTGGCGCCTACTAGGCTATGATGCCCCTGTTGTGAATGTTGTCTGGGTGGAGAGACATGAGTGCGATATCCACATGGGAACCAAGCCTCCACACTAATCCCCTCGCCTCGCTGTGGCGAGGAGCTGTCATCCGCGTAGGAGCATTGGTTCACTGCACGGGACGGCCCTGCAGGGACGGTAGTTTGCCAGCGGTTGTTGGTTCAGCTCGATCATACAATTTGGGGTAGCACAACAACGATCCTTTCAGTATGACACGTGTTTCCTAAGCTGAATAAAACTGGCTGGAGGTAGCAAGATTAAAATATAAAGTACTTTGAAATGAACAAGAGAAATATAAGATGGTGCGCCGAGTTGTGTGGGCTGAAGCTATTGCTTTTGGATAAAAAAAAAAAAACACACAAGAAAAAGGAAAACAGCTAGAAGAAACGTAAAATGAAGGAATATAAACAAAATAATGTGTACTGTAGGCTGATTAAAAGTTAAGTTGCGAAAAGGATTTTAAAAACTAAAATTAGAGGCTACATATATGAGTAAATGCCTTTGTGGTACAGTGGCAGAGTGTGCGTATCGCACGCTGGTAGGCGCGGGTTCCCCTCCCGCCAGAGTTGGAAGAACTTTGGGATGCGTTCACTAAGCCACTTACTACTTTGGCGGACATAAGAGGTTCTGTGGTTGAACCAGTGTCGCATACAAGTATGCTTGCACTCAGTCGGCTGAAGGCACTTCTTACCCAACATACAGTCACTACCAGACAGCCTAAGCCACTGGGTAGAGATACATGGCTGTATCGTCCCTGCTTCGGTAGGGATAGGCCAGTCCTACAATGGACCTCAACGGCTGATGACGACGACGACGACATTTCGCAGCCTTTGCTTCTGGTATAGTTGCCCCTTGTAGGGTAAACACAAGATCCGTTTTCTGCTGTACATGTGTAGCCAGTTTGAGGGCAAGGTATTTTTTTTTTCCTCCGCATGTTTTAAACTCATGCTTAATTACCACGACTTTTTCTCTAAGTTTTTACCCAATGAATCTTTTCAACGCATTTATCCCTAGTGAGTTTCTTCCCGTAAGATTTTTCCAGAGATTTTTTTCCACTCGTATTACATTGCACCCACGAATTTCCCACACGAGTTTGATCCCGCGATTTGTGATTGCGATCTTTTCCACGACTTTTTCCAGGCAAGTTTCCACATTTTTTTTTTTTATCCCCATGTTTTTTCTCAGATTATCCCGCGATTTTTTTCTTGCTAATTTTATTCCCTAGTGTTTTTTTCACGAAAGTTTTCCTTTGCTAGTGTTTTTAACCGAGTTCTTCCACGAGTTTTCGCTACACGAGTGACTTCTACGATTTTTTCCTTCAAAGTTTTTTCCTGTAAGTTTTTCCCTCCATATTTCCTTGGTATTTATTTTCTGGGAGATTTTCCTCAAAATGTTTTACTCTACGATTTTTCCCGAGTACATTATTTTTCTTGCAGTTTTCCCTCCACGGGGTTTTCTCCACGAGTTTTATTGCAAGGGTTTTTCCCGAGAGTTTTACCTCTCGGTTTTTTTCCCCCCGAGTTATTTTTTCCGCACCTGAGAGTTTTACTCCTCGAATTTTTTCCCGAGTTATTTTTTCCGCATTTTTTTCTGCGCGTTTCTCTCCGCGAGTTTTTCCTAGATAATGTTGCCCAAGTTTCTTTTCGGTGTGTGTGTGTTTTTTTTCCTCCGCGATTCCCCCCCCCCCCACGACGCAATAGCTTTTTCCGTGAGTTTTTCCCAAGTCTTTTCTTTCAAGGAAAAGAAAAAAGAATACATTAGAGAAACTGAAAAATAAAGAGAAGAAAGGGAAATATGCATGTGGGTAGAAACTTGCATAATGAATAAATAAATAAATAGATGGATGATAATAATAATAATAGGCAAATGTGTGCGAGATAAAAGAGGGGAAGGAAAAAAAAGAATAAGAAAAGGTAAGTGAGAAATGAAAAGGTAGGTAAATGTGTGGGGTGGTGTGGGGTGAAGTTATAGCAAGGAGAGTGAAGGGAAGGAGACGCACCCTGTAGTTATACCGCTCGTAACTCTACACAAGCGTCGTAAATGCAACATGTACAGTCGCCTACAAAAGTTACGTTTCTTCCCCAGCCCTTCAGTGGCTCACAGCATTTCAGGTAAAGCTGTATGGAGTCACTGTAAACTGTTGGGTTAGGTAAACAATTGGTTTGTTTTAACTTAGTTTTAAGCAGTCAAATTGATATATTGAGTTTCTGTAGGGGAAAAGGGAAAACGGAACTTTTGTATGCAACTCTACTTTTGTACCCATGTTGTAATTTTGCAGAGTGTAGCTAACACTGTGATGGCAACGTGTATTGCGCTAATTCTGAAGTAACTGAGCAACGTGCAACGCGCTGTGTTTTAACTGTACAATATTGTCGTACGAATAACATATTATTCGCTGTGTAGTAAGTGCATTGATTGATTGATTGATTGAGTAATTACAATTTAAATCTGGCGGCGCAACTTCCAGGGTCATATGCCGCCGGAAAGGACGCCGGCAATAAAAAGTGCATATGCAAAGTAAAATTAATATCCATTATTAGATATAAAACACGGAAAATAAAAGAATAGTTTAAAAAATACTAATTACTTACAACAGTGGAAGGAGGCCCGCCTCCTGAAGAAAACTAAAACATCATTAAAATCGCTAGAGACTCCCCCAAGGATCGAGGACAGACAGTAGGCACCATCTGGCACAATCGGTAGAGAGGTGGCCTGCAGTCCTAACGGACCCAGGGACAGGGAACAGTTTAAGGATTTGAATTTCATTAAATCAGGCTTTACTGATCTACCAGAAGACCCGCCGACATGTCGTAAAAATATCCCCGCTAATACCAATACACCAGTCCTGTATGAGACAGCCCTAGCCAGTATGGACGGTGGGTGTTAGCGCCGAAGTGGTGACATGTAGAGGTGTATGGTATGTACGAGGACTACTGGGCCTTGATAGCAGGCTGTAAAGCGTATGCCCAGAGTCGGACAAAAAAAAAAAAAAAAAAATCTGCCCCCTTATGCCTACAGAGAATCTCTGATGTAGGTCCCCCAGACTTAGACACTCGACCAGCAGGTGACGGGCAGTAAGAGGAACAAGGCAATCGTCACAGTAAGGTTGAGTCCCACCACTCATCAAGAACCCATGCGTAAGACGAGAGTGCCTAATGTGAAATCTGGCAAGGACCACTTCCCATCGCCGAGGCATGGAGGGGAGAACCCTTGGTACAGCCACTCTCTGAAAAATTTCTTTTAGTTTGTTATGAGCAACATGATCCCAGTGTCTCTGCAATCTCATACGAATAGCGCATCGCAAGTAAGATGTTACAGAAGCGGGAACCAGGTAGTCAGTAGGTGATGAAGCAGCTTTAGCTAAAGTATCTGCCCTCTCATTGCCCACCACACCAATATGTGGGGGAACCCAGCAGAAGTCCACATGACGGCCACGATAGTCAAGAAGAAGAAGCCACACTTGCATTAAAAGACTCCAGTGCAGAGAGAGCACTACGGGAATCACTAAAAATCCCAAAAGCAGTTTTGGGGAGAGTAAAAATTATTTGGAGAGCAAATAAAATTGCAGTTAGCTCCACTTTATACACTGAAGCAACATCAGGAAGGCTACCTTCCCCCTACTAAAGGAAGGGAAGACAACACAAAGCCCACGCCAGTATCAGTTTTAGACAGGGACAGAATCCTTACGAATGGAGGCATGTTCTAAATAATGTGAGAGAGAGACACCTGAGAGGGAAGTAAGCCCTTTTTTCCAACAACGGACCTAAAGTATGTCACACGAGGGAGTAGCCAGAAACCAACCCTTGAAATCTGATGTGGACAGACTGCCAGTCTTGGAACTTAGAGGGCTAACATAACAGACTGGACCCTGTAACCAAAGGGCTTCAGGAAGCTAGGACAGGAGGCATAAACAGATGATCGTGAATCCTGGGAGACAGTGGCGCAAGAAACAGAGTCTGAAAGGCGGTGGAGTCGATACCAACATCTCTTCATTAATGGTTGGCGACGCAAAGCCAAAGGGAGGGCATCAGCATCCACCAACAAATTCGAAATCAGGGTTGACCTAAATGCCCCAGTTGCCAATCATACACCAGCATGATGCACGGTATCTAATATCAGGAGATGGGCATGTGTTGCAGAGGAGTAGACCTTACACCCATATTCAAGTCTAGAAAGGATAACAGATCTGTGCAAGGGTAGGAGGGTCTGATGATCAGCACCTTAAAAAGTATGTCTCAAAATCCTCAGGAGATTCAAAGCCTTAATGCAAGTTGCCTTCACTTCACAGAACGAATATGAGGAATCCAGGTTAGTCATCAGTCAAACAGAAGACACCAAAACCGAGTCTCTTCCACACAGGGTATCCTCCGACCATAAAGATACACGTCAAGGTCTGGGTGAACCCCCCGAAGACCACAGAAATGCATAGCCACTGTCTGTTGTAAAGAAAAACGGAAGCCACGAGACTCAGCCCACTGGTAATTCTATTAAGAGCCAGCTGCAACCTTCTCTCTCTCAGAGACATCCAAGATGCAGTGAAGAAAATTGAGAGGTCATCTACATATAATGAGACTCTTGCACCAGCAGGAAATACACTGATTACACTGTTGATGGCCCCAGCAAAGAGAGTAACACTAAGGATACTTCCCTGTGGTACCCCATCTTCAAGTGCATGAGCATTAGAAAGCACTCCTCCCACTCAGACCCTTAAAAAACAGTTAGATGAAAACTGCAGAATAAAAATAGGCAAGCACCCACGAAGACCAAATTCATGAAGAGAAAATAAGATGCCATGACGTCAGGCATTGTCGTATGCCTTCTCCAGATCGAAGAAGACGGTGACCTGGTGTTGGTTAGTGGAGAAAGCCTTACAGAAGATAAAGAGAGTAGAGCTTCAGTGGTAGATCGCATTTTACGAAAACCATTCTGAACTGATAAGTAATTGCCCCTCTCTAAGTACCACATGAGTCAGCCATTTACCATCTTCTCCAATGCCTTGTAAACACTAGGTCAGAGAGATGGGGCGATAATTTGTTGGCTGCAGATGATCCTTTCTGTTAGGGATGGGGATAACCAAAGCAACACCCCAAGAGGACGGAAACTCATCAGTACACCATTTTCTGTTATATAATGCCAATAAAAAGGAAAGGGATCCGTCAGACATATGATGTAAAAAGGTGTATGGAATATCATCACAGCCTGGAGATGAATCATGACACTGTGATAAAGCCTCCTGAAGCTCAGAAACAGAAAAGGGGGCATTGTAAGACTCACCCTCACAAGATGTGAAGCTGAGGCTACAGGATTCCAGTCGTCGACGTTGGCATGCGGAAGGCGATTCAGTGTTTCCTCTTTAGACACACCTGCAAAATGATTGACAAACGATTCAGCAACAGCAAAGGGATCAATCACAACCCCACCTGCATCAGATAAAACAGGAGGGGAAGGAACAGGAAATTTGCCAGAAATCTTTGTGACCCAGTTCCACACTTGGGTGAGAGAATTCCTCGAGGAAAGGGAGGAAACATACTCACCATGAAGGACGTCTGGCCTCCTTCAACACGCGACGTGCATGAGTATGCGCCTTCCTAATAGCCCCCAAATATTGAGTGTCCCCTCGATGGTGGCGAAGCCAAAAGAAGGTGACCCGTTTGGCCCTCACTGCAGAGGTGCATTCAGGGGTCCACCAGGGAACTGAACGTTTTGGAAATCGTCCAGACGTCATGGGAATCGATAAAAGAGCTGCTGAGTGCATTACATCAGTTGTATACGCCACTGCCTCATCAGCACTATGAAAACCATCCACAGTGCAGTCAGTGGAACATGACTCCCTGAAGGCTGGCCAGTTTGCCTTATCCAAGCACCAGCAAGGAAGATGACGTTGTGGCTCACACTCAGCAGAAATTTAAAAAGTTGGGAAGTGATCACTGCCATGCAAATCTGGCAACACACCGCACCTAAAATCTAAAATAGCACTAGCTGAGCACAGAGACAAATCAATGACCGTGAAAACACCAGTCTGACAATGAAAGTACTATACATCATTTCACCTGAATTCAACTCCTTGTCCTCCACCAAAGAAGCCAGCATAGCACCTCTAGGGTTGGTCATACTGTCGCCCCACAGTGGGTGATGACCATTCATATCACCTATAGTCATGGCACACAACTCTGAGGTTGTCATTATCGTACCCTGGCAACCTACCATTCAAAAAAGTGCATCTGATTTTGTACCATATTATACACGAAACATGTTATTATGCACGAATATTATTATACACGAACATTTAATACACGAATCACATGCAACTGGGGAGGCGCATCAACAACCCGGGCATCACCACTGTCGGGTTGGGTCCAGACTGTCAGCAGAATACTATCACCAGCTTGCACTTGCACAGACCCCCGAGAACCCTGATGAGAATGGGTAGTGGGCTCCCCAGCTGAAACCTTTGGTGGCAGAGCCTCAATCTCTGAGCATTCTCAAGAGCCACGGTGACACTTGCCATGCACAGGAGAGTCGCCGGGTTTTTTGGATATGTCAGGATAAGGAGAAGCATCGACATGGACATCTGCCACCACCACGGAAAGGTGTCGACCCTCTGTCACTAAAATGGAGGCAGAAACATTAGTTGAAGCAGGTGGGTTACCACTCGCCTTTTCTGGCTCTGAAGACGTACCTGATGGTAGCGTGGTCTGTCATTTGTTGCCCCCGCCCTGACCAGGGATCCAGCCTTCAGTCCAGGAGCAGGGATGCGTGGAAGGGGGAAGACACCACTGTAAATGGGTGGGACCCCCTCGGAGGAGGCACTGCCTCCTCCATGTTTTGCCGCCACAGTAGCATCCCCCAACTAGGACGTCTGTGACAACTGATTACCCTGAGAAGCAGGTGGGGCAGCATGAAGTGTTTTCTCACTGTACTGCGGAACCTCCTTACGACGTAAGATAGCTGAAGCAAAGCTGACCTCAGGGCGGATAAACATCCCTCTGACCCTTTCGTTTGCCTCTGCAAAAGAAATCTTCTCACGGGTTTGAACTGACATGACTTCATTATCAAACTTATACTGGTCACACTGTGTTGATGAAGCTGGGTGAGCACCACGGCAGCTGATACATGAGGGGGGATTCGGGCAATCCACCTCACCATGTGAATTACCACCACAATTAACACACACCTATGGGAGACCTTGCATGTTCCTACGACAAGACCTGTCGACATGCCCAAACTTTCGGCAATGGAAGCGCTGTCTAGGTCTTGGCACATTTGCCTTGACCCGAAGGTGGTAGTAAACCGCCTATCAGGCAATGTCATCCGATCAAAGTTGACAGTCAGTGATAGTGTGTCGGTCAGTGTCCCATCTACCTTTTTCTTTATCCTCTCCACCTTCACTACTCCCATCCAGGTCCTCCTCCAGGTACCTGAGGAACTCCTTAGAGAAGACAACACCCTGAGTCTAGTTCAGGGTGGAATGACTGGTGACTGTGATATCACGGGAGGCTAAACATTTGATAGCATGGATGCGAGCGCTTTCATAAGCATCTTTGGCCTCTATAAGGAGTGATCCATCTGCCTGTGGAACAACCTTTGGGGATGACCCACAAGCCTTGACCAGGTCACGGTGAACCTTAAACGCATCCTGGTCCGTGAAGGAGGAACCATCAACCAACATCAAAATTATAAATATCTTGTATTGGGCAGGCACAAAGACGCCAGGCATCGTCTATGATGGGTGACAGAGCTTATCTGGAGGGCTGTGGGCTGCTTCCTGGAAAGCACTCCTTACCCTTGTTTCCCTTATGTGGTAAAGGGTTGGCAGGAGCAAAGATGTGGCTGGTGGTTGGTGACTCGTGGGCCTGGCCACCTGCCACACGAGTACCAAAACTGGGGGGAGTTGCAACTATAATTAGCGTAAAAAAAAAAAAAATCATTCCCCCACCCCTCCAACCAACACGGAGCCCAACAAGGGGAGGTCTGATGCCAAGGAAAACACCACTGGCGACCCCCGAGGTAGCAGGAGAGTATACGCTACCACAGGGGGACCTGGGCAAGGGTGACTCCGGGACGATAGGAGCCGTCAGGCCTCCCAGTGCCCATTTGACTCTAGCCAACGCATGACCAGCCGATTGACGCGGTCGGGCCCAACCAGGCCACCCTAGCCAGAATGAGGGACCAAAGAGGTGTATTGTTAGCTGCAGGGTGCATCGTGCAGCATCACTCAACACGCAGGACTCATGTCTCCCAGCATTACTGGATGCTGCGCACGTCAAACACATGGGGAGGCAGCAGTCCCGCCCTAGATGGCAAATGGGCAGGGACGAGCATCACCAGCAGGCCTCCTCCACCAGTGATGTAGGGGGTGCTTGTTCCATCCACGTGGCCGACAAGTACCGAACCCTACAAAGGTAGGTGGGCCTCCAGAGTAGGTGGTACTGCCAGCCACGCTTCAAGCCCCGCCACCACGTCAAAGTGACCCCCCTTAACGGGATGTAGTAAGTGCAAAGCTGTCTGAATGCAACAAGGAACTCGCTACATATCATAATTGCAAAAAGCTGCAACATATATCTCAGTATTGTAATTGCAGAATTCCGGCAATTTCAACATGTAGCTCACTAACTTGCAACTTTCGTAACTACACACAGTGGCGCAATGTCACCCATACCGAGAATTTTGGCTGTAAAATGTTCGTTACCGGCAGCATTTCCATTACAAGCATGGTGACGTAACTCATTCATATCTTTAAAAATATGCATGGCTACTTGTCCGTAACTTGCCATATTAACGATAGTCGACGTGACATAACTGCACTGTCTATAAAATGTTTGTAAAATTACTAAAGAGGTGTAACTTTATCCCTCAGTAACATTCGTAACTTTAAAAGATTCGTAGATTCCACACACAGCTTGGTGACATAATTTCAATCGTAACATTCGTAACTTTAAAATGGTGCCCAGTAACGCTCGTAAGTACAAGCGTGGTGACAACTGGATTCGTAGGTAACTTTCTCGATTTTAAAATGTTCGTAACTTGCAAATATAACTAAATGAGGTATTGCTTAACTGCATTCGTTAGATTCGTCCTTCAAAGTGTCCGCAACTAGCAACACTTTTGATTCCATGGGGAGTGACGTAACCGCGCTTTAAAATGTTACCAACATGCAAATATAGCTTCAGAGTGTGGTATCTGTAGGTGCATCCGTAACGGGGTGGTTTAAAAATGTTCGTAACTTTGAGCTGTTAACAACATTCGGAATGACGGAACTGCGTTCATTTTAAAACTTTCGTGACCAGAAATTATAACTTCAAACTGGAGAATGTCAGAGTATCGTAAGTAACGTCAGTAGCTTTAAAACTTTCGTAACTAACAACATTTGAAATTACGAGAGGTGACATAACTGCATTCGTAACTAACATTCATGGCTTTAAAATGTTCGTAACTCACAAAAATAACTTCAAAATGAGTGACGTTAAGGCATTATAAGGAATATTCATTTCTGTATGTCCGTAACTGCAAGCCAGCTGATGGAACTGCCTTCATAAGTAACAGTACTGGCTTTCAAATGTCCGTTACTCACAAATATAACTTCAAACCTGGTGAGGTAAAAACGTCGCTAATAATCAGCGATATGCAGTTATTTTTTTTTTTCTTACCTTCCCCGATAAGATAGTTTCTTTGCTTTTTTTTTTTTTTTTTCCCTGACGAGTTCTTGCTATTTCCTGACGAGTTTATGCTGCTTTAGAGGGACTGCGAAATGGAGGGGTTAGGTATAACCTTAAATAATCTCTTATTTACAAAGGAGGTGATCTCATAAGCAGAATAAATTGATCTGTCGTTGGCTGGAACAAAATGATTAAGATATCCTCATGTTGAAGGCGTTATGATTCTTAACGTAAGTGAAATCAATCCTTTTAGTACAGTGGTGTCTTTTTCATTCAATCTTGCTTCCTCCAGCTTAGAAGAGACTTGTTGAGAAGGCTGTAGAATAAATCTACACTAATTTATTCAGTGCAATTATATTTTTACTCTGTATATCACTAGACGAGTTTACACAGCTCAGGACACCTTAAGGGCTGTAGTTGTGGCCCTAAGTGTGTCTAATAATAAACCAGGTGGCTGCAGGCCGAAGCTGCCCTTCTGTGGTTCTGCTACCTTCTTTCAGAGGGAAAAAGGAGGGAGGGAGGGAGGGAGGGAGTTGTGGGACAGTTTAATCCGGGCATTGGAACCGCCCGGCTTGATGGGTGCCACCGTGTGAAGGCGTCCCTTCTAGTACCAGTGAAACTTGTATGTGCCCAGCGACTCTGGCACTTGGTGGTTTGTACCCGAAACATTAGCTTGTCATTATCCTTGCAGTCCATGGCGTACTTTTTCATTTTAGTCAGCCCAATACCAGACGACATTATTCAACTTGTAAGGAACTGTAGCAGTGAAGGGCCTGATGAAGGCTGTCTGACCCTTTTAGTTCGAAACATCTCTCCTAATCTGAATAAAGTCGAATGAAAGTAAGAAGAATTTGGTGAATGATAAGCCATCACAATATAATTATGTCTGTCTGTCTTGCCAAACATCGTAATCCCGTAAGGGGTAGCCACAAACAAATCTCCTCCACGTCGCCCGGTCCTCTGCCATTTGGCTACCCTACCTCCACCTCACACACACCATCTCACATCTCCACTCCATTCCTCCATCTCATCCTTGGTCATCCCCCCTCCCCCACTCCCTGTCACTCACATAAAGTGTTCTAATCAGTCTTTCCTTCATCCTCATTACGTGGTCAGACCATCTCAGATAATTCTCGATGCTCTCAATGTCATCCACATCAACCCCACAACGCTTCTTTACTTCCTTATCGTAATCAACTAATGAATTCTGCAGCACAGCTACACTGTATACAAACCGTAACAGCCAATACCGTATTTCCTCCTCCGAGGTGTACGGGACGAGCCCAGGCTACCATAGAGTAGTAATACGTATAAGGGTAGATGCCCAGCATATTCCAAGTGGTGGCATTACCGTACAGTATGGATACACCAAGCCTGTAGTAATTCTGCAACAGTATCTCCAGTTTGTCGTAATTGCAACATTGTCTTTACCGTATCGCAAACTTGAAGCACTCTCTGTTGCTTATCGTAATGCAGCATTGTTATATGTCGTAGCTACAAGTTGAATATTGTAACTCTTGATTATTGCCTCTTGCATATCGTGACCCTTCAGTATTGTCGCTTGCATACCGTAAGTTTGCGACATTATATCTTGTGTATTGCTGCTCTGCAACATTGTCTTTTACGAATTGTAATCCTGCAACATTGTTTCTTGCACACCATAACTCTGGAACACTTGTAAAATTATGAGTAACTGGGACTTCACCCTTCAGCTAGGTCGTAACATTGCATGAATTTGTCGTAACTTTTCAGGGCTGCGTCTCATAACATAGCGCTCCCAACACACAACTCATAGCACTATGCATCAGTGTATCTCTAGTGGTCGGTGGGGGCACCCATCATCCACTGTGTACTCTATTCCGGGTAACTGCATTGAGTGACAAGGCAAATGATCTCCTTTAAACCAGGAAATCATTTAATACGCTGGGTGGTAACCTTAAAACCAACCCGCACGTGTCCCCTACGTGTCAAAAAGTGGGTTGGCGGAGGGTTAGTGCCCCTCCCTGGAAAACAACTAAATAAAAACACAAACAAGAAGCCACGGATTAGAACAGACCAGTAGTTGATGACCAAGGACCGGACAAAGGACATAGTATGGATTGCAACATGGAATGTAAGGGTTGCGAATGATGAGGTGAGAGAGAGGTTGTCCAGGTGCTTGAGGGTGCAAAAGTGCACATATGTGGATTAACTGAGACTACATGGTAGGCGAGAGTGTGAGAGTGGGAGTTTGGATATGGTATATGTGCGGGAGCAAGTGAGAATGAGAGGGCAAAAGAGGGTGTATGTAGTGGAAGGAGAATATAAGAGTGTATGGATCAGTTGGTTCAAGGATTGTGTGGGTTAGTTTGAAAGTGGGAATACAAACGTGGGCGATTGTGTGTGCGCAAGATCGTACAACCAGGGTGAAAGGAGAGTTTTGGGCAAATGTGGAAGCGTGCATGGAAAAGTTTGAAAGGAATGAGAGCATGTATTTTACTGGAGATACGAATGAAAAAGTTGCGAATGTGAAGGTGGATGAAGTGGTTGGTGAGTGGGTCACTGGGGTGTGCCTGCAGAAGCGGATGAGAATGGTAATGTTCTAGTGGACATTTGTGCAGGGAGGGGGTTGGTGATAGCCAGTACGTTCTTTAGGCACAAAATCATCCATAGGTATATGTGGCGAGTGATGAGAAGGGTGAGTGGTGAATTGAATAAACATATGGCAAAGATTGATTATATGTGTGTGTGGATGAGAGAATGAGAAGGTATGTAATGGATGCAAGAGCTTGCAGAGGTTGGGGGAGTGGACTTTCTGACCATCATTTGGTGGTGGTGTAAGTCAAGGATCAAGTGCAACTGAGGAATAGGAGGAGGGAAGGACAGGAGGAAGTAGTCCATACAGGGAGGGTAGAAAGATTGCAAGAGGATGGGAAAAAGGCACAGTATAAGAGAGAAGTGGAGGAGCAATTGGATAAATACAATCAGGAGCAGATGGCAGAGGTGGAGGATGTGTGCAAGCTTTTCATGGAGGAGCAATTGGGTAAATATGATATGGAGCAGATGACGGAGGTGGAAGGTGTGTGCAAGCTTTTCGTGGGGCGATCGGGTAAGTATGATTTGGAGCAGATGGCAGAGGTGGAAGGTGTGTGCAAGCTTTTCGTGGAGGAGCGATTGGGTGTGCAAGCTTTTTGTGGAGGAGCGATTGGATAAACATGATTTGAAGCAGGTGGTGGAGGTAGAAGGTGTGTTCAAGCTTTTTACAGAAGAAATCCGTGCAGCATGTGAAGTAGTGTGTGGGGGTGATGAGAAGACGAATGGGAGTGCAAGGAACAGCATGGTAGAATGAAGAGGTGAGGCAAGCTGTGGTGCAAAAGTGAGTGGGTGGGAAGTAGAGGCATGGAGGAAGTTGAGAGACAGAAGAGAGTTATATGCAGAGAGGAAGAGAGAGGTGAGAAGATCAGTAAGAGAGAGTAAATGGATGAGGAATTTGGAGAGAATTTGGATGTAAAGTTGAGGGCACGTAAGAAAATGTTCTGGAAGGAGGTAAAAAGAAATTAGTAGGAGAGTGAAAGATAAAAATGGTAGATTGATAGTGGAGAAGGGAGAAAGAGTGAGCAGATGGAGAGAAAACTTTAAGGAACTGTTGAACATAAAGAATGAAAGCAATGCAAGTATTAGTGGCTGGGGGAATGGCTGGGAGGTGGAAGGTGGTGAGAAGAGAGGAAGTGATCAGTAGGATGGAAGTAGTGGAAGCAATGGAGACAGTCAAAATGGGGAAAGCCCCAGGAAGTGATGGAGCGTGTGGTAAAATGCTGAAACATTGGTGAGAAATAGTAATGGAATGGATATAGAAGATGTGCAGATTGGCATGGGAGGAAGGTAGAGTCCCAGAGGATTGGAAGTCAGGTATAATTATTCCCCTGTACAAAGGAAAAGGGGAAAAAGAAGTGAATGGTAATCATAGGGGCATTAGTCTTCTTAGTAATAGGCAGAGTATAAAATGGGAGGATACTTATTGACAGAGTTATGGAAATAACAGAGGAACTAGTTGGAGAAGAACAGGGATGTTTTTGGAAAGGAAGAAGTTGTGTAGATCAGATATTCATCCTTAGGTCTTTAGTGGAAAAATTTCTAGAGAAGGGAAAGAAGTTGTATGCAGCCTTCATGGATTTGGAGAAAGCATATGACAGAGTTGATAGACAAGTAATGTAGAAAATATTAAGAATATATGGAGTAAATGGAAAGTTGTTGAATGCCTTGAAGAGTATGTATGAGGGTGCTAAGGCTGTATTGCGTGTGGATTGTGAAGAGTTTATTATTCCATCTGAATGTTGAATTGAAGTAGGGATGTGTCATGTCTCCATGGTTGTTTGGGCTGTATATGGATTGGGTTATAAAAGAGATACAAGGTAGAGCAGCGGATGTTGGAGTGGCCCAAATGAGACAGGGCAGCATTTGGAAACTTCCTGTATTGTTGTTTGCAGATGATACTGTATTGTTAAGTGAAGACGAAGGGGAGTTGTAAGGCTTGGTGAATGAGTTTGGGAGAGTGTGTAAGAAACGGAATCTAAAGGTGAATGTAGGGAAGAATCTTCGAGAGAAATGAAATCGCTGAATGTACAGTGAGGTTGGATGGTGAGAAAATGGAAAATGTGAGTGCATTTAAGTTCTTGGGTAATGTGATGAGTAAAGGATGGAAGTTTGAAGGATGAAGTGCTTGAAAGGGTACAACAAGGAAGAAAGATTGCTGATTCTTTGAAAGCAGTGATAAGAATTAGTGAAGCGAGCATGGAAGAAAAAAGTCGCTGCATGATAGAATTGTGATACCAACTTGAGAGGAGCTTGTGCAGTTACATGAAGAGAGACTGACAAAGGAAGTGAAGGAGCATTGTAGTGTGGAGTTGGTGATAGAAAGCGTGGATATGATAGAAAGCGTGGTTTGGCCTTGTGGAGAGGATGGAGAGCGAGACTAACGAGGAGAGTGTATGTGAGGTGGAAGGTGGGGGGGGGG
>JAGKTI010011610.1:0-26076 GCA_018397915.1 Birgus latro | reverse complement strand
TGCATTCACCCTCAAGCCCTTGTGCCCCATACCATCTCTCCACTTCTTAAATCTTTCCTCCGCCTCCTTTTCATTCTCCGCAATCAACACCAAATCATCAGCATACAACATCTCCCATGGGAGTCCATCTCTGAAGTCACATGAGAGGGCTTCAAGCACCATGATAAACAACAAGGGACTCAAAACTGACCCCTGATGCACACCAACATTCACGGAAAACTCATCACTCAAAGCTCCATTCACTCTTACCAGGGTGCGAGCACCCATGTACATGGCCATAACCACCTTAACCAGCCACTCTTCCAACCCTAGCTTTCTCATTGCCCACTTCACCACCTCGCTAGGGACTCTGTCAAAGGCCTTTTCCAAATCAACAAAAACAAAATACAATTCCATTTTCTTTCCAATATATTTTTCTATTAAAATTGATCACTATGGAAGAGATATCAGAAAGCCTCCAAGCCATTGCAATACAACCCTTGGAATACTGTAGGAGGAAGCTGGGCTCATCCTCAAAGAGTATAAAGGTTACATGGAGAAGGGTTATGGATGAAATGATAGTACTTGTGTTAATTTCATGAAAGAAGTTTTCAACTCACCATCATTGCTGCATCATTACTCCCCATATAGTCAACAAAAGAAGCATCATTACTCATACAATGATTGATGAAACTGATCCTATGCAATGGTCCTCCTCAGTACTCTATATGACAAGTAATTCTATGTAACTAATAATATAGAATGATGAGTGACACCTTAGAAGATAGTTACATGGTTAACAAAATACTACAGTACATACAATATATATCCAAGACAGGATTGTCCAATAATAACCAAAAGAGACAGTAAGCATATTATGTTGCCAGCAACACAAATGGACGTCAGTAAGGATAGCATGACCCTACAGTAATGCAAGAATTTCACATTTCAATTTGTTCATGAAATAACACCAATTTTCAGTGAAAATTACTTATCATTCATACAGTATCAAGTTATGCTAAAGAAAAAAAATGCATGGTTAAAAAAAAAAAAAAAAAAGGGCATGTAATACTGAAACAGTGCAACTATGTGCCATGCCTTCATATCACTTACAGTAGTGACTTGCCTGACACATATCTAGGACATCATACAGGACCTGGTTGTACAAGGAGGGGGCATTTCTAGCCTTCAACTCTCATCTTTATCAGATAATTACTATACCACAGCAGGAAGATGCCATGACTGGTATTTCTAATAGCAGTAAATAATTTTTGTATTCTCTCATTAATACTTAAAACTATACAAGTATGCACTCATCACTTCAGCATAACATACACTGATACATTTTCAGTCATGCATATATAAATCTGATTCTGTATAAAACCCTATGTTTCTAGGATTTTCACTAGTACAAGATTGAGATGGCTTGGGCATGTGGAGAAGATGGGGGATGATAATTGGGTGCAGAAAGTGAAAAGTGTTAATACTGGGGGTGGGGTTGCAAGGGAGGGACCGAAAAAGACGTCGGATGAGGTCATTGTGACCTCAGTTTTAAGGGACTGAACAGGGAGGCTGCCGTAGATCGAGCAGCGTGGACAGCCGCCACTAGGTGAGCAAGGCCAACACATGCAAGCATGTTGGAGCCTTCAAAAACGAAACGAAACGAAACAGACAATCAAAAAGCATCAAACCCCTCAGGTTCGATGGATATGAAGATGAGCGAATTTTGTAGGACACATGATTCTATTAACCCACTCCCTTTAAAAAAATAGCACCCAGTATGTGATGCTTTATGTAATTCTGAGTCCTAATAATTACTAAGGACAATATCTAAACTTACAATCACAGGTTGCCCCATACACCACAAAGCTTCATCCACATTTCAGAATGGTATGTGCAGTAAAGGAGCTGTTTTTTATATTACCCTACATGAAGGCTATCCAATAAAGGACCTTGTGGCTAATCTTACCCCGTCCTTACTGGCTTGTTTTCCTCAATAAAATTTCCATTCCTGTATTTATCCAATACTCTCAATCCTTCTAAGTTTCTCCATTATGCATGCATCACCATCATCATCTCTCAGCATAATTTACAGCTTTCATCCACCTTCTTACACAAAAAATTACTTTACCAATTCAATCCGGCTATGCTGCAACACTCTCACAATCCTTCCGTGACACTGTAATTATCACTACAATCATTATCTAACTTCTTCTTTATCCTCACACTATACAATTATACCGGTAAAAATGAATGCAGCTTTTTCTTTCTACAGCTACCCAGTATAAACTTTTTCACCACTTACATCTTCCTCATACTATAAACCAGTCAGGCATACCAGCTGATTTCTTCCTTTTCTTTTTCTACCTGCATCATTTTCCTACAGCCCTATAAAAATCAGCTGCACACAGTACCATATAAGAGTATGTAAATGATTAATGTGTATGAGTGAATCTCTTTAATATTGCTATTGTTTTTTCATTGTGCAGGTGATCGATTCAGGGGTGAACTCCTATTCAGCATCTCTCTGTCCATCCCTCCAAGCCCCTCCACCACCTCCTCCTCTTGCTGGGCGGGTGGCTGGGATCGTAAGAAGTAGCGGTGTAGGACATAGGCTGGGGTGAGCACCACAACCGCCAGTATGAGTAACACTTTGAACAGTAGACCCCATAACCCCAAGGCATACAGCAGCAGGCCACAAGCTAGCTCATATCCGATGACCTGTTGAGGAGGGAAGTTGTTTTTTGATCACAGCTCACATGTTTGCTGATTTGAAAGCTAAGTTTGGGGGATGCTGGGATAAGCAGGGATTGGACAAGACTGTAGGGCTGGCTACAATATAAGACAGGATAAGCCTGGTTGGACTGGGTTACTGGTGGGTCAAAGTAAATTGGGAAGGAAAAAAAAAAAGAGCTTTATAATGGTAAAACAGTGAGACACGAGTGCCAATTTTCTCTTTGGACTGTATATATTAGCGTAGGTGTGGTAAACACAGAAGAAATGGGGCTAACATCAGTGCCACAAAAAAAAAAGGGGGGGGCGGAGAGGGGAATGAAAAAGAAAGAATAAAAGAATATAGACTGGAAATGAAAAGGGAAATGGAAAAAAATTAAAAAGTGTGGGCCATACCTAAAACACACGACTTACATGTTTACTGGCTTGAAATCTGAAGCTGACTCTGGGAGGGAGGTGGCGTGGTAGCCTGGTGTGTGTGGGTGAGGCGGTGGGGTCCTTGTGGTACTCATGGATAGTCTCAGGCGCCTGCAGCAGCAGCCGAGCCAGGAAACCTGACACATCTTGCCAGGAGTATGCTTCACTCATCGCTGACCCATACTGTGTGGGTAAACAAACCAAAGCATTATTTCCATCTCAAATTAATTCTTTTACTGCTACAGAACCAGCATATGGATGACTAATTATCAATTGGGTTAAAGCAATCCCACTAAAACTGAGCAGAAAATGGGACCTACTGTTCATAAACTGCTCCTCATATGGCAAGCAAATAATCATCCTTACTTAACCCCAAGCCCTGATGCTACTGAGGAGTTAATATAGGAGTGAATGATGGATGGACATACATTTTTTACTGTAGATGACACTACTTTGTCTGCTGAACTCAGGGATCCTAACAGTAAAAAAAGCTAGTCCTTGGCCAGTATTCTCATCAGTTAAGGAAGCCCCGTAACACTTCTTCCTAAGTGATCATTTTTCTTATTACACCTTGCCATCCTCTTGTGTTACTTCAGTCATTCTAAAATCATCATACTCTGCATAAATAATGTAGAAAAGAATAATAACCAGCTATTAAAAAAAAAATAGGTATGAAAGAAGTGATAGGGAACTTCCTTAACTGAGAAGAATATGAACCTTTGTGAAGTGTAGGGATCTTAGGCTAGGTTATCACAGTCCAGATCATTTAACAGCTGGAGACGAGCCTACATCCAATGTGGCATTACATGACTGAAAACCTCCATACAAATGACAGGATATACTTCGCTATCAACCTTTTTCACTGCTTCATCTCATATGTACATACCTTCCATTTACACTACACAAGATGGAGTTACAGTCAGCTTACCTGTAACACAGTATTTTGGGTGGTAAAACACTAAGTATTATTGAAAAAACATAGGCTAAGGGAAAGAAGGAACTTGGCTGGCACTTTCCCCAGTGTCACCTCAAAACCTCCCCTGACCTTCCAAAAACTGGCCTAAAAAGAAATAAACATTCATAAGTAAGCCTAACAACATACTGATGAACACATATATAAATATACTTATTGTACTTAAAATAACCTGTGATGGTAGATGGGCTTTGTGTGAGGGGGGAGGGAGGTGTGCAGTGGGTCCCTAAGCAACCATGTGCTATATCTGGGTATGTTTGGGCCTGTGTCATTCACATTCAACAGTAATTACGAAAACATTCTGAGCCTGACCAACAGCTATGCACTCTACATACAAAGTACTGTCAAAAAGTATGTTATGGGTGTACTGACTGTACTACCAACTCCTTTTCACCATCTGCACATGATCACAGATGTATCTCTACCAACAATCCTCTATTTATCCCATGAGGTATTTGCTTCACTGCCTCTCCATTTCAGTTATAATCTTTTTCTAAATTTCTCTAAACAGCCTGAATTCTATGGTACAAAAGCTAATTCACACAAAATCTGATTCAAACTTCCTCTTCCCATCCTAAACCCAACATAGGCTTAGCTATTCAAGTTCTCTGCATTTCTGTAATCCCTTTTGCCTTGTCACTATACACTAAAACCCCTTAAAACAAGACAATGCAAAAAAATAAATCAGCCTTCACACTACTACACCAATAAGTGTTAGTAATTTCCTCTTCCTTACAGTACATGACGGTGGCTCAGTCAGTAGAGAGGTGGCCTGCAGTCCCGACGGACCCAGGTTCAAATCCCCACTGGGGCAGGGAACAGTTTAAGGATTTGAATTTCATTAAGTCAGGCTTTACTAATCTACCAGAAGACCCGCCGACATGTCATAAAAATACCCCTGCTAATACCAATACACCAGTCCTGTATGAGACAGCCCTAGCATGTATTCAATATGGACGGTGGGTGTTAGCGCCGAAGTGGTGACATGTAGAGGTGTATGGTATGCAGAAGGACTGCTGGGCCTTGACAGCAGGCTGTGAAGCCTATGCCCAAACCTGGACACACACACACACACTGAGCTAAGTTTGATGATGATGGAGAGTATAATCATCACAACATCAAAGGCCCCTAGCAGAGTACTCAGTAAGTAATCAAGATGGAACACCACTGAAATCGAATATTATACACTATCTTCTGAGCTGTCTTCAACCCTGCTAAAGGTTCATGGTCAGGTTAAGTTTTGGTCTGATTAGGTTATGTAAATGTAGGTGGGATTAAGTTTGATTAAGTCAGGCTGTGGCAAAAAAAAGCTGGACACAACTGGGAAGGGAAAGGTGGTCAGGATAAATTAGGTTAAATCTACTGGCTGGGTTTGGTTAGGGTAAGGTAAGGTGAGGATATGCTTGGTTAGGGTAGGTCAGATCTGGTTATACTGGGTTAGATTTAGGTGAGGTGAGGTGAGGTGAGGTGAGGTGAGGTGAGGTGAGGTTTGGTTAGGCTTGGTGACTTTAAGTCATGTCTTTAGTCCACTTTGTTCCCCTAGCACCATCTTACAGACTCTTACCTTTGTGTTGATGATGACAGAGAGTGTGTAGAGCCAGCGCACTAGGAAAGGTATTTCATATGTGCAGATGGGCTTCAGGTCAGGGTCACCTTCATACTTCAGGTCACGCCGACGCAGACCAGACATCAACTGATACCGACCTGGTTTACAACAAGAATAAATTGTACAGTAACTAACATTTTCAACCCCATCAAAACAAAAAAGGGAAAGGAAAAACACACACAAAACCACCCTCTCACTCTCTCCTTTATACAAATCACTCTCTCTCACAAACACATAAACTTTCTTCACACACTCAAACACTCTCATGCACACACACACACACACATACCATAATTTGAAAGGACTGGACCAGTGGCACCATTGATGTGGTGTGGCGATGTGAATGAGTCTAGGCTGGGCTTGTGGTGGTGGTGGGTGTGGTGGAAGGATGGATCAGGTGAGGGGCCTCCATACCCACCACTCCCAGACACACTACTCATTCCATAGTCCAGTGGCAAGAGAAGCTGGAGAGGGAAGGAAACACGTTATTACTGCTGATCAAACCCAGACTCTGGTTGATCATTAGGTGACTATGCCGCCGCAAGCACTTTGGAGCCTTTATTAGCAATATGATGACCATGCCTCCTACTACCTTCAAACTCAGCTTACATATACTGTATCGTTTTCAACATCCCGTCCATAAAAATTCTCTCTCTCACTCTTATTTTTCCAGACTCCAGGAATCAATTTAATACTGTAGTTTCTTCCCTATGGCTCATCAATTCTCCTATGTACCACACACCTCCACATGTCACCACTTCTGTGCTAATACCCACAACATTGAATACATGCTTGTGAATATCTCATTCAGGACTGGTGTAACAGTATCAGTAGGGGATTATGACATGTCTTGTGGAAGCTTAGGAAAGACTGTTTTAATGATGGACTCTGCCACATAATCAAACCCTCTTCTAAATTTTTATCAACAGCACTCCTTCCTTCAAATCTGAAATGAATCCCCAGGCACTGTACTGTATTTAATGCACTGTTCTCCAATACCTACAGGCAAATCAATCAGTTGAACACATATAATTCAGGTTTGCAAGAGACAGGCAGACACATACTTAGACAGACAGATAGACCCAGACAGAAAGACTTGCTACAGCTGTGTCAAGACGTGGTCCTGCTGCACTTGGATACATATACTTTCCCATTTATAAGACAGTTCTCCATTACACACAGAGAGATCAAGAGGGGCCTTCCTGCTTTATACTAATGTACTGCCTTAGCTCCACTGCCCTCATACAATTCTTACATACCAGGTGGTCTAGTGAGTTAAAGTGGTCCAACTGGATGTAGCCCATGAGGGTCTGAATTCAAAGGGAATATGGAATTTCATGCTCAAATAATGCTGCTAAGGGGAAGGTAGCTGGTCACTCTTGCCTTAAATTTCCAGAGTGGGTAGCCTAGTCCTGAGCCCCTATACTGCTGATAGGGCAATACTGGGCTGGATGATGAATGACTGATGTGTCCAAATGTATTAGCCTGACACAGACTGTAGTAGCTAGACAGAAAGATACTGATCAGGCAGGAAGGCATGCAGGCAAACATGCAGGTAATGGTAGGTAGGTAGGCAGGCAGGTGGGTAAGTGGGCAGGTCAGTAAGAGGGAGGAGGAGAAGAAAAGTTAGGTAAAAAAAATAAGGATTAAAAATAAATAAAAAAAGGCAGCCAAACTTGCATCAAATATCGCAGACAGCTGCCTAAATGCTGTGTCGAGATGTATGACAGTCTTGCGTATATCCTCAGCAGTTGCTTCATCCTCACTGGGTGTGGACATCTCAAACAAACCCCTCATCAGACTGCCAAACCAGCCCTCTTTCCGTCCCCCCATCCCGCCACTGCTGCTGTTCTGCAGTTGCTGCTGCTGTTCACTGTACACTGCCTCGTGTGCTCGCCGGATGTACTTGAGCAGTGATTCCACCTGTTGGGTTTAGGTAGCACTTAGGGGCATATGTTTAAACTTGAAATTGCAAAGTGGAATGCAGACCCCCACTTTTTTTATGATGATTTTTGACGTACGTGATAATGATGGAACATATTTGGCCTTCTTCTTTGGTGGCTGACTGCATTCTGTAATATGGGATGCAGGCTGACCATGCCTAATAACCACAGGCATTCAACATTAATGATCTTCAGTAATTTGGTGTCTGTATTCCACTTTGTGATTTAAGGTTTAAGCATACAATCTTTACAGCCACTTTCACAGTTCAATGTTTTTATTAATCATTTTTACTGTTATGATGTGGTTCTCATTCTGTTCTTGTTACCCTCAGACAAAGGTAATTAGCTCATGACAGACCTCTCAAAGTGAAGAGTTAGATACAACCTACATTAATGCCATGGAGATCTTTCCTAAGCTGAATATAACCATCTAGACATAGCAACCTCCAATACAAATAATGTCCCTGTGATAAAGGAATTAAGATGCTAACCAATGAAACTTTTCTCTCCTCTACTTCCATTCCCACAGTCTCCTTTGACATAAATGTTGATGAATGCACAAGCCATTAACATATATAACTGGGTGATGGAAGCCAGGGAGCGTGTGGGTTGAGGGTTGAAACTGAAGCCCATGAGGCTCCCCTGCAGTGTGGCCCTGGGTGGAAGCAATGATGAAGTTGAAGATGCTGCTGCTGATATGATGATTATGATAATGATAAAAAAAGATAGTGCCCCTAATTCTAATCATGTAGGTGAGGATAATGACAACACCAGCACAGACCAAACTAAAACCAGAAACTAACCATGGCAATATTAGCCTGACCAAACATGGGTAGGTAGGCATGACTGGGCCCCTCCATCTCCAAGATATGCGACCGTGCCACAGAGGCCAGGGAACGTGTGGAGTACGGGTCGTTGTTGACACCTGCGAGGCCCCCTGTGGCGTGGCCCAGGGTGGATGCAGTGCCACTCAGGAGGGAGCGATGGACAAAGTGAGGGTCCTCCAATGCCTCCTCAATCTCTCGGATGAATGTGTTCAGGTTGGTCTGTGAGAATACCTGTTAGGGAATTTTCTTTTAGTAAACAACAAATGTATAACAGAAGTTTGGTGTACAGTACCCTTTCTTTTTTCACCCATCCAATCACACATATAATATACTGGTATACTTGGACTATATACTAGGACATCAAAAGTAAATCTTACTGGGCAGTAGAAGACTGTATTAAAAATACGCTTGTAAACTGAAAAGCATAAAAAAATTGACCAGAAACACCTAAAAGAAAAAAAACACCTGGTACAATCTTCCTCCTCCAGTGCCACAAAAATTCAAGGATACTTACAACACATGCTTACAAAATGGGAGGGGGTTCCATTCCTTCACACCCTCCCCTTTTAATCAACTTTTACAACAAGCAGGGATTACATATGGTAGTATTAGCTCCCCACTCACTTCAAACACTGCAAAAATTATATGAAAACTTAACCAACTTTTACCTTGGTGACCCTAAAGAGGATCTGTGCATTCCTGGGAGCAGAGAGGTCAAGGCGGAAGAGCCGGCAGGCGAGGTGGTGGAAGAGGACAGAGTAGAAGAGTAGGTTTTCCGCCACGAAGCCCTGCCAGCGCCCCTCCACCAAACGCTGACCCTCAAACTCCACCGCACTGCCCCCACCACTTCTGACAACATGGGACAATGTTCACTCACTGCCATACTAAATTACATACAGTATCACCATCATCATCATTTTGTTAAGCATACTTTCTACCACACCCCCTCCACAGTCAATTTATTTGCATATCAGAGTTAAGGATGTTCAACATGACAGACTTCATTTAGGAGGAGTCCATAACAAATCTGTAAACAATGCTCATGTTATTCATTCTTCTGCTGGCTAATATCACCACGAGAAATGAACGTGGAAGACGGAAAAGAGGAATGAAGGGTTCATTGGGTTGCATCTCAAAACAAATTCAGTGACTGTGGAAGTGGCCATAAGGCATCCATCATCATCATCATCACCATCATCATAATAGTATTTCCCACCAGCACACAGTATGGGCTAAAGAATACAGCACTGGTACAAATAGCCAAGGCCAGTCTTATTTTACCCCCTTCCATGTGTATGGGCCTGAGACTATGCTAAAACAGTTCAGAACACTTACAGGAAGGCAACTGGCATATGCCCTTGACAGAGTTAAAAGGTGGGAGGTGCACACCAGGGAAATTCTGCCACAGTGCCCACCTAGACCCATTTAGGCCTTAGATCTCTGAGCCTGTGGCTGTTTATTCACCCACTAATCTGGGATACAAGGGCACTGCATCATCTAGGTTACGAGAGTTACCTCCCCTATGTGTTACCCTGGGTACAGTACTAATTTTAACTACCAACCCACAAAGGGTGGATGGAAACCTGAATTGAAATGTGCCAACTGGCCATGTAAGAATTCAAACCCCAGTGCTACATGAATGAAAATCCTCTGTCAAAGAGTGGGCATCCAAACAAAATGCTAGAGCATCAAGTGTACTAAAAAGACGCTGAAAGTTGACAGGATAAATCACAGACAGGTGTGAACCAGGCTCTTCTTAGTGTCACCCAAACAGCGTCTGTTGTCAGAACACATCGTTATCTCCTGTACTACAAATACTGTATCGTCTAATTCATTTCTTTAAAGAAAAGGCAACAACAGTACCACCTGCTGATGATACTGTTCTAACCCCTTCAAAAGCTGGACACTGAAGAGCCTGGAATAAATGAGAAATGCTGCCATCAAAATGACAATGTTAATTTTGCTTATATGTTGAAGCTGATGGGGTACTGACATGGATAGCTAGGGTACTGACATGGACAGCTGAGGTACTGACATCAATAGCTGGGGCGGACTTCAATAGCTGAGGTAATGATATTGATGACTGGGGTACTGATATTTATAGCTGGGGTACTGAAATGGATAGGTGGGGTAATGATATCGATAACACCCACCTGCTAGTGAGGGTGGCCTGAGTGTAGCGCCAGGGCTGGATGTATGAGAGCCACGTCTCCAAAACCAGCCGAAAGGATGAGTCCAAGGGCCAGTGGTTGAATGTGTGGCATAGGAATTGGTATAGGCTCTTACGGTACATGGGCCACACGTTTCTAACATGGGGATAATGATAAACTCTGCATAAGTCTGACATGTACAGATGGACAAACAAATAGATAGTCTGGTAGACAGATACAGTTCATATATACATACCAGATATCCATAAAAAAATATATATATACAGTAGGCGCGGAAAGTGTTGACGCCATCTTAAAAAAAGAAAACATTCTTGTGGTTAGCAAGGAGAAACAAATAAATTAACACTCACCATTGAATTTAGTATTTACTGACATTCCCCTTCACCTTTATTATCTTCTTAAGGCGTCTGGGGAGACTGATGGTGTAGTTTTGCAGAACAGACGGACTAAAACTGCTCCATAGCTGCTTGGCTGCAGCCTCAAGTTTAGGCAAAGATGATGTGTCCATACTACGCAGCTGCCGCTTCATGTGCGCCCATAAATTCTCAATGGGATTGATATCTGGGCTGTTTCCGGGCCAATCTCGAATAAAGGGAACCTCACAGTCTGTTAGCCACTGTTTCACTGACTTTGCAACATGTGCAGGGGCAGAATCTTGCATAAATACTCTTGCCTTGGTTTTATCAAAAGAGTCACTTAAAACATCACATAAGAGCTCCAAATAATTGTTCTGGTTCACTTTTTCATTTGCAGGTAGAATTACCAACCTACCAACACCATAATATGTAAAGCAGCCCCAAGCCATGAGTGAGGCTGGGTATTTAACAAACTTGGAAGTGTACTTAGGATCCAGGGGGTCACTGCCTGGTTTGCGGTACACTCGTGATGAAGGGGTACCAGTGACAGTAAATGTTGACTCATCACTCCAAAGCACAGTTTTCCATTGCTCCTCACTCCAGGCAAGATATTTCTTACAAAAATTTACTCTCTTTTTCTTCTGAAGTGCAGTTAGCAGTGGTTTTTTACGAGCACAAAAACTCCTGTAGCCCAGATCGTCATGCAACAGCTGCTGCACACTTCTGACAGACACATCTGCCAGCAACTGTGGGTTCTTTTCTTTTAAATCCCGTGCTGTTAGCCTTGGATCCTTGCTAACTTGCCTTGAGATCAGCTGACGGGTCCTGAAGGTTGTCTTACGAGGTCTCCCAGGCTTGGGAAGTGGAGTGGGAGGAATGGCCTCCCCACTGTCCTTGAACCGCTTCACCAGTCTCTGCACTGTCCTCAGTCTAACACCATCTGATTTGCAATAAATGGGAGTTTGTGGCCAGCTTTGTATAAAGTAATCACTTCCACACGTTTGTCCTTGCTTGTGGTTACTTTAGGCATGATGAGAATGTGGTAGGTAACCAAATAACTGTGTTATTTGAGCCAAAACATGCCCTCGTGGTGCATCACACACAGAGACAATCCTCCTCCTGTGGCTGCCCAAACATTACTGAGCCTGCTCCTGTGGTGCCAAACCTATCAAGCAGGGTTGCCAGCTCCCGCTGAAAAAGCATCGGCTCATTTCGCATCACAGGGGAGGGTAGTATTGACCCTACTTCACTTAATGCAAAAAAGAATGACGTCGGCAAAAAAAGTCAATACTTTCCGCGCCTACTGTATGTTGCATTATTTAAATTTTATTTTTTATTTTATTTATTTATTTTACTATACAGTCCACAGTAAAAAACAAAATAATTGCCGAGTGATATTTCACTGTGTACAGATAATATGTAAGTAAGTACAAATAGACAGGTATGCAGGTAGACATACAGACGAATAGACAGATACGGTAGATAGGCAGGTAGGGAGGTCTACAGATAGATATGCAGGTAGGTTGGTAAGTAGACAGGTAGATGGGTAGGTAGGCAATGGTCAGACAGACAGATTGGTAGACAGATAAAAGAAAGTAAACAGACAGTGTAAATAATATACTGTACTGTACTCACTTCCTAAGGTCATCCAGAGGTGATGGGTGAGCAGGTCGACCACTGTTGGTGAAGAAGTGGAGGTGTTTGACCAATATTCGCACAACACGCACGTGATCACTCGATGGCACCAACACTTCCTGGGGTCACCATTACCATTAATACCAATACAAATAAAATCTAACTCAGTCTAACCAAATTTACCCTAACCTATCCAAATCTAACCCAACCAAAGTACATTTAACCTGACTTATCCACACCAAATTTAAAATGACATATCCAAACTGAACCAAGTCAAACCCAATCAAACTAAATTTAACCTACCCTATCCAAATCTAACCCAACCAAACCAAATGTACCCTGTCCTCTCCAAACCAAACCAAATCTAACCCAACCAAACTAAAATTAACCTTACTTAACCACACCAAACCAAATTTATCCAAACCTATCCAAATAAAATTTAAACCAAACTGACCAAACCAAATTTAACCTAACCTATCCAAACCAAACCAAAATTGGACCTCCAATAACTAGACCAAATAAAATTGAATTTAAACAGAAACACATACATTTGAACCAATAACTGCCCTAAACTGACCAAAACAAAGCTAATATAACTTAAACAAACCAAAGCAAGCATAACAAAATCTAACCTAGTCTGATCAAATCAAACCAAACTTAACCTAACCTCGCTAAACCCAGAAAAAAACCAAACTGAACCTAACCTAACGTAACTGAACCAAACCTAGTCTAACCAAACCAAGTCAGATTAAACCAAGCCTAACCTAACCAAACCAAACAAAACAATTTTCTTTTATTTACTGTCTGCCTCATAGTAATCCCACTGCTTTTTAACTCCAGGCTGGTAGACTAATAATCCAACTGACAGAGTACAAGGCCCATTTATGAGGCAGGATAAATTGAAAATATATGAGATACGACATATTACAGTAGTTATAAATAGAACAAACTGGAGTCACGTTACTGATAGGAGAAACCAGCAGTACCATGTTAAACGACAGGACACTATGTTATTAAGAGAGACGAAATTAGAAACGTGTTATATGATACACCATAGGAGAACCACATCATAGGAAAGAACAAAATATTATCAAATACCACAAATTACAACTATATGGTGATATATTAGAGCTATGTTATATGACAGGACATAAGTATTGGCAGACAAGACAAACTGGAACCATGTTATGAGGAATAAGAGCCATTTTAAAGGACAAACTGGTATCATACAACAAGATAAGATGAATTAGAACCACATTATATAACAGGACTCATTGGAACCATGTTATATGATACAATATAATGTTAAGATACGGCTGGAATTTATTCAATTGTGTAATGCCACCTAGGGGAGGAGGCTGGCCAATTATTTTTAAATGTACCGGTCTTCAACAGCCTAGCCTCATGACCTCACACCTTGAAGGGGGGTAAAATAGTTTTGTCTGTTATCGACACCACTTATATACCTTTAACCCGTCACGTCCCGACCGATTTCCTACCTCCGATACCCCCCAGTCCTGAGCAATTTCAGATTTTTTTTTTTTTTTGGCTTAAACCTTCACTTTTGGTGAGAAACATCAAGAATTCATAGAGGAATCGCCCTCCTGAGCCTATAAATGGTGCTTCAGGTGATGAGTCAGCTTTACCTTTTGTTCTTTCTCAGGGTATCTGGCCTCAAAGAAAACGAACTATGGGAGGCTAAAGTAATTCAAGCCACTTTGAATTACGTATTTATTTATTTATTTGGCACGAATTTATGTGTAGTACAAGACTACACACAAGTGTATAGGCAACAGAAGCTTTGTTCAGTCACCAAACACATCCACATATGGCACCTTCCTTTACGACATTACAACCTCATCACTTCTGTTTGTTTCTTGCTCTAGCTTCTTTATTTCTTTGTCCTCCACCTCAGGAATCACTTTCACCGTGAATTTCGTAATTGGAGAGACCGTGGGGCAACATGCCTTTACTGGCCAGGTCACTGCTAACAGGCGAATTGCCGAGGATGGGGGGGAGGGGGGGAGGGTAGTATCCCCACTTGACAGCAGATAGAGGAAGGTTTCCGACATATATCTACCAAAAATCACCCGTGAAACTTGAAAATTGTGCAAATTATGAGCCTTCCAACTGTGTGACATACCCATACATCGATGGGTCTAGCTGTGACAAAACGTTGCATCACACCCACATGTCGACATGACGCCTCGGATTAAAACATCATAAACTAGTACAATATTCACTGGAGCCTCGTTTCACTGGGCAAATTACTGCAGATGTAATCAGTAGTAGGTAGATTCTCCATTACGACCAGCCCAATGTTGGGTGGGAGAGAGACACAGGTTAGAGCTTGTATTCTTTATTTTCTCTAATGTTTCAAGCTACACTCTCTGAGGATGGGTTCTGTGTAACCCAAAATGTTTGAGAAAATAAAGAATTAAAGTTCTAACCTATGTCGCTCTCCGACCCAACATATCTAGTCAGTAGTACTTTTAGGAGTTTACCTTTCTCTGATCACCAGTAATTTCACTGCTATGGAAGCCAGTACATTATTTGGGCTACAAGCAGATCATTCTTTTTCAACTGGAAGATAAACTACCAATTAATGGTATAGAACTAAATTACAGTATTCTTTTCACTGCTACAGATTCACCTTTGTACTGCATTCTGTTCAGACTAAAACCAGGTAATTCTGTTCAGCTGAGAAGATAAGTCAAAGGGCTGTAGTTATAAGACTACTTAAGACAGCTTTAATTAATCCTGTGGGTGGGAGGGTCTTGCAGTGTTACCCATAAATAAAATAATATTGACATCATGTGACTGAAAGGATAAAGTTCACCCCAAAGTACATAATAACTGCCTCCTGATGCCCTGTTACCTCTAAAACTGATGTGCAATTTCCCACAACTTTATTTAATACAGATGTGAAGCTTTCAAGTGACACATCAGTAATAGCATCTGGGTGTTCTGATGGAGATGAAGATGATGACAACACTGAAAATGATGTGGTATTCAACAATTTCACAACTTTTCCAAAAAACTGAAATCGTTAATGGGAGGAAAATGGCAAGTCAATTCCCTGGCTGTCTGTATATAAGAGACATTGGAGTGCTGTGGGGGTGGAGGAGTCATATGTTCATTTATAAGGCTCCAACATGCTTGTATGCACTGCCCTTGGTCACCTAATGGTGACTCTCCACACTACTCGATCACTGGCAGCCTCCCTATTCAGTCCCTTATATATATGAACTCATCCCAGGTCATTTTTTGTCTGACTCTCCCAACCCTACCCCTGATGTTCAAACCTATGGAAGTCCTTTTGTCAGGGTCACTCCTATCAAAACACAGCATCAGGCAAGGCTAAAAGATACAGAATAAGAGTACAACCCAAAACTGCACATATTACAATAAGCATCACAGAAAAACGTATTAGAAAAGCCCACAAAATCAATTAGAGATTTAAAAAAAAAAAGGGGGGGGGCAACCACAAATTACACCAACGGGCAATCATGGAAAGATGTTAGAAAAAGACACACAAACAATCAACAAAAAGAAAGCAAGAAAACAGTTTGTCCTATGCTACAAAGCAGTCCAATATTCTGATCATTTAGGGAATACAACAATGGTACTGAATAATGACCAATACACTTCATCTGTCATACTATCTATCTTCTTTTTCATTTTATGTAGTCTAAAAATTCACTTACTTCAGATAACCCTATCCCCAACCCCATCACATTATTTGTTTGCACTTTCTGTCTAATCTTTTTCTCTCTACCTAACCCACAACACTATTTTTTTCTCAATTATTGTCTAATCTTTATCTCTCTGTCTATCTATTTACAGTCGGTCATTAATTAAGGTTGCTTCCTATCAATTTTCTTCATTATTAAGTTGATGCTTCAATACCTAAACTCCACTGGAAGCTTCTCACAATTCATTATACAGTGGAGCCCCTCAGATAGCGTTTTTTTGGGTAGCGAATCCATGGATAGCGACAGGAATGAAACTATCTCATAGCGATTAATGCTGCATGGTTAGCGAAAATCCGCTAGGCATTTAACACTTAGAGAGCTGGTAACACTGATAGTGAGCGAGTCTATCGTCATTCAGTTCATTGACCCATGTGGAGTGCATGTACGTATCTTAAGCTTTTCTTATAACTAATCTCCAACTATCTCTCTCCTACCAAATTCTAAAGTTTTAAATTTTCCCTTTACCTTTACTTTTCTCTTGGGGGAATGCCGGTATCTAGACGATACTGACGTGTGAAAAGTGAACCTCCCCGCAGTTACCCCAAGAAGAAGAAGAAGAAGAAGATTGTTTGCTTATCCACGCGCCGTGCATTCATTCAACTTGTCACAGTCTCGCCATTGTTAAAGTTTTCTGTGACCTTCAATTTATTGTCTGGCTACTGAGTGCTCTAATATCATGGCTTCAACTTTGGGGCCTGGCCCAAGTGGTGGTGGTGGCCCAGGGAAAAAACAGGAAGTGCTGGTAATGTAAAAGTGACCGAAAAGGCCAGACAATACATGTGTGGCAAGCCAAAGAAACAATACTACATGGAGGAAAAGAAAAAGATAATTTTTTGAATATGTAGTATACGTTTATCTTATTACAGTACTGAAGAAATATGACGTGATACTGATGGGTAATGGAGGAAATTATGGGTACAGCTGAAGGAGTCCAGGACTGTATTAATTTTTTTTTGGCAAGAAGTTTGCCCCTCGGGTGGCGATTTCATGGACAACGGCCATTTTGGTGGACTGAAAAGGTCGCTATCCAAGGGGCCTCACTGTATTATTATTTTGAAATAAAAAGAATATTTTACATTTTTAACCCTGTTAGAACCAAAATCACACCTCACTAAAGTTGCTTCACCTAAAATGTGGAATAATTTACCTACCTACCTATCTCTCTACCTACCTACTTACCTATCTATCTACTGTACAGTAGGCACGGAAAGTATTGACATTTTTTTTGCCGAAATCATTCTTCTTCGCGTTAAGTGAAGTAGGGTCAATACTACCCTCCCCTGTGATGCGAAATGAGCTGACGCTTTTTCAACGGGAGCTGGCAACCCTGCTTGATAGGTTTGGCACCACAGGAGCAGGCTTAGTAATGTTTGGGCAGCCACAGGAGGAGGATTGTCCCTGTGTGTGATGCACCACGAGGGCATGTTTTGACTCAAATAACACAGTTATTTGGTTACCTACCACATTCTCATCATGCCTAAAGTAACCACAAGCAAGGACAAACATGTGGAAGTGATTAGTTTAAACAAAGCTGGCCACAAACTCCCATTTATTGCAAATCAGATGGTGTTAGACTGAGGACAGTGCAGAGACTGGTGAAGCAGTTCAAGGACAGTGGGGAGGCCATTCCTCCCACTCCACTTCCCAAGCCTGGGAGACCACGTAAGACAACCTTCAGGACCCGTCAGCTGATCTCAAGGCAAGTTAGCAAGGATCCAAGGCTAACAGCACGGGATTTAAAAGAAAAGAACCCACAGTTGCTGGCAGATGTGTCTGTCAGAAGTGTGCAGCAGCTGTTGCATGACGATCTGGGCTACAGGAGTTTTTGTGCTCGTAACAAACCACTGCTAACTGCACTTCAGAAGAAAAAGAGAGTAAATTTTTGTAAGAAATACCTTGCCTGGAGTGAGGAGCAATGGAAAACTGTGCTTTGGAGTGATGAGTCAACATTTACTGTCACTGGTACCCCTTCATCACGAGTGTACCACAAACCAGGCAGTGACCCCCTGGTTCCTAAGTACACTTCCAAGTTTGTTAAATACCCAGCCTCACTCATGGCTTGGGGCTCCTTTACATATTATGGTGTTGGTAGGTTGGTAATTCTACCTGCAAATGAAAAAGTGAACCAGAACAATTATTTGGAGCTATTATGTGATGTTTTAAGTGACTCTTTTGATAAAACCAAGGCAAGAGTATTTATGCAAGATTCTGCCCCTGCACATGTTGCAAAGTCAGTGAAACAGTGGCTAACAGACTGTGAGGTTCCCTTTATTCGAGATTGGCCCGGAAACAGCCCAGATATCAATCCCATTGAGAATTTATGGGCGCACATGAAGCGGCAGCTGCATAGTATGGACACATCATCTTTGCCTAAACTAGAGGCTGCAGCTATGGAGCAGTTTTAGTCCGTCTGTTCTGCAAAACTACGCCATCAGTCTCCCCAGACGCCTTAAGAAGATAATAAAGGTGAAGGGGAATGCCAGTAAATACTAAATTCAATGGTGAGTGTTAATTTATTTGTTTCTCCTTGTTAACCACAAGAATGTTTTCTTTTTTTAAGATGGCGTCAACATTTTCCGCGCCTACTGTATATACACCCACTTAAAAAATATTCATTGCCCTTGTGGTGTGATTCAATAGGACACAGGAATCAAGGATTCTGAACTACTATCACTTTTAATAAATAATTTCAGAGTTTACTGCACCTAGGGGTAACAAATATTTTTTTAGTGGATGTACAGGTGTGGAAAATAGTACGAGAAACACCACCTTAGTCTGGGCATATAGGACTGTATCAATATGGTCTGATGAATTAGTAAGGAGAGAAAGGAAATGGTATCAGGTATGGGTGAATGAGAGGAAGGTAATGCCAGTTTCCCAACCATACCATTGTAAGCCATCACCCAGAAGGTGAAGACAGTGTTTATTTCTTTTGTCCACATTTATACAATGGTCTCTATTTTGCATGGTTCTCATCTGCTCATTTGCAAGATTTAAATTTGCATTCTAATACCGTAAACAAGCCACAACAATTATATTCACTATAGGCTAAACTTACTCTAAATGTAAACTGCAAGAAATGCTTGAAATAACTTATTTCTTCTAACGTGCATCTTATAATGAATGCCACAACTATGACTGATTACTTAACTAAAGTCATGGTACTCTGTAATATTCTGAACACACATGAAGAAAAAATAATAAATAAAATATAAATAAATAAAAAATAAAATATAGTTCATATTTACCAGCTAACTGCTTATGAGCAAAGTTCAAATTTCTCCCATTAAAAGACTCCTACAAACTGAAGCCATCCGAAGATTATTCCTGAAGTCTCAACATTTTTCTCATAGCTAACAAAACCTATCTAACAACCCTAACAAAACTGTAATACCCACAAAACTATTACATAAGCTAATGAAACTATGGCCTAACATAAACTAGCTGTGAACTAATTTATACCACTTTGAACCTGAACTAATCATCATGAACTTAAAATCAATACAAAAGTGAATAAGATAAAGTTGTAAAATCAAAGGAAAGCACTTGCAAAATTAAATATGTTATAGCCTAATAGACATAAATATAAATTCAAAAATAAAATGATGTAGCATTCGGCTTGTAGCATAACACCTTTCAGCATATTTATCCAGCATCAGTGACAAGTAGAGATCACAATAAGATGCAGACACAGCTTACAGTACAATACAAACACACCTCACCTAAATTCTCAGATGCATGCAGGCAAAAGACTACTTGAAGCAAATTAATCAGAAATGCATGTACCTCTGATTTATAAGTGAGTGGGTTACAGGCACAAAATGCACTCTTTAATGACTTCAAACAAAGCAAGCATGTGAATCATACACAACTTTTTTTTTTTTAAATTTATCAGCACGCTAATCCCGTCTATCACTCGACCATTTTATTAAGCTCGGAAAACACCTCCCTGACTGACTGAGTTAACAATGAAAACTTGGAGCCTTTACAAACATTGGAGCTTTGATAAACATTAAACAATACATTAACAGAAGAATGCTACAGTGTAAGCATTGAAAGAAATCACAAAGGAAGTACTGTAATGTAAAACCCTACTATCCAATCATTCTTATCCTGTCTTTACAATGATGATCTCACTCGTGGCTCATAACATTCCACCATTCAACACCTACTTCCCAATAACCATTTACATGAACACACTCAATACTACAAACACCTATTCAACTTCACTATTTTTCACTACAAGTTTATTTATACATTTATACTGGTGGTAGGCAATTTAATTCAGCTCAGGAGAGAAACCTTGCTATGAAGATGTTATTAATAAGCTCCATTAACCCATTAAAAAAAAAAAAATCATATTATGCACTGTATAACATATTCTGGCACCCATCAGACAAATTTTTCAGTCAAGGGGTTAAGGATGAAATATAGAGGTTAACTGCACAAACAGAAATAAAACTAACAGGCTAAGGATGAAATATAGAGGTTAACTGCACAAACCGAAATAAAACTAATAATTAATATCCAGCTATCTGTTAGGCTATTATAAGATGCACCATTCTCATCATCACCCTTACCTTATTTTCCAGTAATGTAGTAAGTTAGGTCCATAAATATGAAAATGAGAATAACAAGTAAAAAAAGTTAAAAGCAGTGTCTTGTCAAATGGGCCACACATCCCTTCACTCACCATTCAAGCCTTCTAAAAGCTTAGCTCCATCCCACAGATAATACCATCCACACACTACATTTTAGTAATGCTGTTACTGGTATTCTGGACTAGAGGCATCCCTCTTACAATGTTATTCCAGTCCATGATTTGTAAATTTATTTTTACCAGCTCATATTACACCCTTTCAATGTTAATAGTAATGAAATTGCTGCATTAATGATGGCCTGGACTGGGAGGGAGGGGGGGGGAACTGAATAAAAATCTATGCCAGACACCCTTTTCAACCATCTGCTACTTCTCCAATATGGTCATCTTGCACTGAAAAAAAAAAGTGGTTTCACCCACAGTGAAAAAAGAATCTCCAAAGAAATATTAACCATACATTTTTAAAAATCCATAAACAAGTCAATCTATCTTTCTCCTTCCACTTGAAAAAAAATAACAGACTCTTGGTGCCACCTATAATACACAGAGACAAGATGAAGACACCTTGTTTTTGTTTATCAGAGCCGATGATGTGTGCAAGCTGGGTGGGAGTAGCCATCACCTCCACACCACAAAGAAAGGTTGTATCACCCCAGGTCAAAGTGTACCAGGCTCTGTCATTCTGAGTCAATGCGCCATCGTTTCATTTCGTTTCGCTTCGTTTTTGAAGGCTCCAACATGCTTGCATGCGTCGGCCTTGGTCACCTAATGGCGGCTCTCCACGCAGCTTGATCTTTGGCAGCCTCCCTGTTCAATCCCTTAACCCTGAGGTCACACTTAATGACTTCATCCCATGTCTTTCTCGGTCTACCCCTCCCCCAATATTAACACTTCTCACCCTCTACACCCAATTATCACCCCCCATCCTCTCCACATGTACAAACCACCTCAGCCTACATCTCCTCATCACAACACCAATACACTCCAGTCCCATCCTACCTCTCAACTCTTCCATCGTAAGCCCAGCCCCCCCAGGCCTTGCACACAGGGATGCACTGCACATCCATCTAATTATTGTCATTTCTGTACGTTTAAGCCTGCGAATATCCTCTTCCTTTACTGCCCAGGTCTCACTACCATACAGCATCACACTCCTAACATATGCTGCATACAAAGACCCCTTAGCATGTAAGGAGAGTCCTCTCAATGTCAGGAGAGGCAACAGCTCCCTGAACTTCTTCCAACCACTTCTCACCCTAGCAACCGAGCTAGCTCCAGCCAACCTCTGGCACATAACATGTCTCCCAAATAACAAAACTCTTCCACACACTCAAGAGACTCACCAGCAAGTTCACTCCTTTCACGCCTAACAATCTCCACCTGCTCTCCCCGACACGCCGCACACATAAAATCAGCATTATCTCGCAGTCTACCTCTAATACCACTACATCTCTTGTGCACCCATTTATCACAAACACTGCACAAGATGGAATTACTTCCCACACCTTTGCTGTAAACTGCACATGGCCACTCTCCCTCTCCTCTGATTGTACCACCACCAACCCTAGATATCATCACTTTTGTTTTATCTGCATTTACCCTTAAGCCCTTGTGCCCCATACCATCTCTCTATTTATCCTCCGCCTTCTTTTCATTCTCTGCAATCAACACCAAATCATCAGCATACAACATCTCCCACAGGAGTCCATCTCTGAAGTCACATGAGAGAGCTTCAAGTACTATGATAAACAACAAAGGACTCAAAACTGACCCCTGATGCACACCAACATTCACGGAAAACTCATCACTCAAAACTCCATTCACTCTTACGTGGGTGCGAGCACCCATGTACATGGCCATAACCACCCTAACCAGCCACTCTTCAAACCCTAGCTTTCTCATTGCCCACTTCACCACCTCCCTAGGGACTCTGTCAAAGGCCTTTTCCAAATCAACAAAAACAAAAACAATATCCTAAATATGATCCGCACATTACAGTTCTGAATTATATTTTTAGCGCTAATGCGAGAATAACTAATTGACATGTATGAGGAATAACATAAAATGACAATCAAAACTACCGTAATTACAGTTACCACAAGACGTGTGTGTCATGGCAGAAGTACACAACCACAACAGCTGTCATCCAGCCATGATGAGGACAGCGATAAACTGTAACCTGGACTTGGTGAGGGTTGACAATATTATAATTTCACCATACTTTAGCTCCATAAGCTATCTACAGTGGCTTATAGTGGTAGTAAGTAGTGCTTCAGGTGGCTACCAACTTATAGTTAGGTTGGCTCTGGACTTCGTTAGGATTAGGTAGTGTCACATAAGAGTAACCCTGGCTGGTCTCAAGATGTATTCCCACTGAAGCCCTGTTATAATAGCAATACTCAACAATACACAAGGGATACCCAATATATAACTCGACACATGGAAATTTTATTCAGCTTTTTAGTAGTAATACTTAAACTATCTTAATTACTGATACTCTGAGGTAATTTATTCAAGCCAACAATCCAATTTTACTTGGCTCTGCGAAATCCTAATCCTCTGGGAAATTCAAGCTGTAAGTTTTTTTTTTTTATGTAAGGAAGAAGGAACCAAAGGCCAGGGCCCGCATACTGTTCCTTCCAAGAAAAAGTAAAAACAATACAAAAGAGAGCCAAATTCAAGATCCATTCATTTCGAGATGCCTGGACACTGCGTTTGAAAGACTGGAGATCATAGGGAGCAGGGAATACAGACAGAGGGAGACAGTTCCAGAGTTGACCAGTTGCATAAATGAAGGACTGGGAGTAACGGTTAACTCTTCCATTAGAGAGTTGGACAGAAAAGGGATGAGAGTTTGTTGCTAGACGGGTACTATGTGCCCGTCGTAGAGGTGGAGGGATGCAAGCAGACAGTTCAGAGGAACAGTGACCATTGAAGTAGCGATAGAAGAGAGATAAAGAAGCAACAGTGCGGTGAAGAGACAAAGGTTGAAGGGAATCAGTAAGAGGAGGAGAGTTAATGAGACGAAAAGCCTTTGACTCCACCCTATTGAGAAGAGCTGCATGTGGGGAGCCTCCCCACACATGAGAGTTGTACTCCATACACGGGCGAATAAAACCCGTGTACAAGGTCAACATCTGTGCAGGGGTAAAGAAAGTTCGGAGTCGGCCCAGCACACCTAATCTCTTGGAAGCAGATTTCACAAGAGATGTAATATGTTCTTTCCAAGACAAATCCCAAGAGAATGAAATCCCTAGTATGTTCAAGGATGATGCAGGACTGAGCTGGACATTATTAAACATTAGTGGGTAATCCTGAGGAAGATTTTGTCGGGTTGATAAGTGTAAGAACTGAGTTTCTGATGCATTAAAAATAACAAGATCATTTTTACCCCAGAGATATGAGCCAAGTCAGACATTAGGTGCGCCACAGTCTCATCCCTTGTTTGCTGAAGTAACTGCTGAGATGGACGTTGTGGAAATCAAATGGAAAGGTGAAGGGTGGAATCATCAGCATATAAGTGGATAGGGTTAGATGTACAGCTCAGAAGGTCATTAATGAATAAAAGAGAGTGAGTTGGTGATAGGACAGAGCCCTGAGGAACACCACTGTTGATAGGTCTAGGAGAAGAACGATGGCCGTCTACAACAGCAGCTATAGAACAACCAGAAAGGAAGCTAGAGATGAAGGCACAGATAGAAGGATAGAAACCGTAGGAGGGCAGTGTGGAAATCAAAGATTTATGCCAGACTCGATCGAAAGCCTTTGAGATGTCAAGTGCAATGGCAAAGCTTTCGCCAAAGTCCTGAAAGGAGGATGACCAGGAGTCTGAAAGGTAGGTGAGAAGGTCGCCAGTGGAGCGTCCCTGACGGAACCCATACTGACGATCAGAAAGAAGGTTGTGACAGGAAAGGTGCTTTAAAATTTTTCGGTTAAGAACTGATTCGAAAACTTTTGAGACACAGGATGTTAAAGCAATTGGACAATAGTTGGAGGGTTGGGAATGGTCACCCTTCTTTGGGACTGGCAAGAAGGAAAGGTACAAGTTGAGAGACAAGGGCGAAAGAGTTTACCTAGGCAGGGTGTAAGCACAGAAGCACAGTTTTTGAGGACAACAGGAGGGACTCCATCAGGACCAAATGCCCTGTTAATATTGAGGCCAGTGATGGCAGAAAATACATCAGCTGAAGAAATTTTAATGCCAGTCATGAGGAAGTCTGAGGGGGGAAGTGATGGAGGAACAGCACTGGAATCGTCTAAGGTAGAATTGGAGGAGAAAGTCTGAGCAAAGAGATCTGCTTTATCAGTAGAAGAAATAGCTACAAAACCATCAGAGTAGAAAAGAGGAGGGAAGAACGATGAGGTAAAGTCGTTAGAAAGGTTTTTGGCAAGGTGCCAAAAGGAGCGAGAAGAATTCGAGTTGGAGAGTTGGGAACATTTAGCACGGATGAAATTATTTTTAGCAGAGCGAAGAACAGACTTAGCACGATTCCGGGCACAAATATAAAAAAGATGTGATTCAGGGGTGGGTTGGCTCCGGTACCTATTAAAGGCCCTCTCTCTGTTGCGGACAGCATTAGAACAAGCGTGATTAAACCAAGGCTTTCTTGCATTAGTCAGAGGATATGAAAAAGGAATGTATGATTCCATGCCTGAGAGAATAACCTCTGTAATGCGCAAGGCACACTCAGACGGCTCCCGGCCATGGAAGCAATAATCATTCCAAGGAAAATCAAAGAAGTACTGCCTGAGGGCCTCCCAATCTGCAGCTCCAAAGTGCCACAGGCGGCGTTTCTTTGGAGGGTCCACAGGCTGTACTGGAGCAATAGGACAGGTTAAGGTAATAAGGTTATGATCAGAGGAGCCCAATGGAGAGAAAAGATTAACAGTGTAAGCAGAAGGATTAGTTGTTAGGAAAAGGTCAAGTATGTTGGAACTCTCTCCAAGGCAGTCAGGGAAACGGGTAGGGTGCTGTACAAGCTGCTCTAAGTCATTAAGGATAGAAAAGATGTAGGCTTGTTCACCAGGTGGATCAGTGAAAGGAGAGGAGAGCCAAAGGTGGTGGTGAACATTGAAATCTC
>JAGKTI010011609.1:4887-26077 GCA_018397915.1 Birgus latro | reverse complement strand
TGGAGGAGGGAAGTAATCAGGCGAGAAGGAAGATAATAAGGATGCAAGAAGCTGAGGAAAGAAGAGGTGAAGGAAGCAGACAGAGAACCGTAATAGAGACATCAGTGAAGCAAAAATGAGCCATGGTGAAGGAAGTAACGACAGGAGAAAGAAAGGACGTAAGGAGAAAGGAAAAAGACTGAAGGAAAAGGGGAAGAAAGAAAAGAGGAGGGAAGGAAGAAGGTAATCAAAGAGAGAAGAAAGAAAGGAGGGAAGGAAGTAAGGAAGAATAAAGGATGGAAGAAAGGATGGATGGATGACAAGCGGTAGTGAAAAAAGCAAAACAGAAACAAAACTAAGCAGGAAGGAAGGAAGGAAGGAAGGAAGAAGGGAATATCAGACAGTTGTGGTGAAGGAAGAACATACCGAGGGAAGGAAGATAAGTAAACGAAGCAGTGGTGAAGGAAAACAAAATACAAACAGAAGAACAACAGTAGATCAGAAAAGTTCATAAGTCGCAGTGACACCCGATCAGACTTATGACCTTATCCGGTGACCTTGTCCTTGCTCGATCTCCACTGACATACATACATACACACATGCATACTCGTACATGCAGACACACATACACACATACAAAGGAACTGACGATCGCAATGGTTACGACTCCGGTACCTTCAACACGAGGGAAGGAAGAAATACGACAGGGCAGAAGTGAAGGAAGGAGGGAAGTATTGAATAAAGGAGGGGGGGAAGGAAGGAAGGGAGGAAGGAAGAAAATAAGTAAAAAAAATAAAAAACAAGACCTACAGTGATTTAGAAACTGAAACAAGAATGAGAAGTGAAGGAATGAAAAACAAGTAAAGAAGGAATAAGAGTTGCAGTGGTAAAGGAAAGATCAAAACAGGAATAAAGAATGAAAGAAGGATGGGGGATGCAAGGAAGAGCAGTGAAGGAAGGAATGTTGTAATGAAGAAGATGGAGGAATGAAGGAGGGAAGGAAGGAAGGAATGAAAGATGGATGGAGTGGAAGAGACGAAGGTGGAAAAGGAAAGAATAGTAAGGGAAAGAAGAAAAGGAGGTAGGAGGAAAAGGAAGGGTACACGAGAGAGAGAGAGAGAGAGAGAGAGAGAGAGAGAGAGAGAGAGAGAGATCAACGCACGGAGAGAGAGAGCCTGTCTACCTCTACCGCTAAGTCGTAAATGTTTGCCGTAATGTCCGCACTCTCGCTGCCTACACTCGCAATTTGACTAGGCTTCTTTCTTCCTCAAACTCTACTTGCATTTTTTTTTTTTTTTTACCATATAGACTTTTTCCCTCAAACTCTACTTGCATTTTCACTCTTTCTTCGCTGAACCTGTTTTTCCATTTTCTCTAGATTAACTTTCCCTCACATTCAAGCTGTGATTTTTTTTTAACTAACTTTTTTCATAATCAACTAACTTTATTTCACTAAGCTAAATTTTCCCACATTCTACTTGCATTTTCATTTAGTTTCATATTTTGCTACCCTTTTTTCACTGAACATGATTTCCTTTTTTTATTTTTTTACCAAGCCAATGTTTTCCTCACATGCAGTTCTTATTATTTCCTATGCTAACATTTTTTTTCTCCCATAAACTTTACATCTTCATTTTTTATCAGGCTAACTCACCCTCAGTATTACATCATTCCTCTCTCCTTTTGTAATCGTCAGTTTTCATTCCTCTCTCCTTTTGTAATCGTCAGTCCTCTGTTTTCCATCATCTCTCACTCTTTCCTTGCTCCTTCATCCTTACTCCCACCCACTCTGCAGTTATGTATGTCACCGAGTATTTTGCAATTGTATTTGCATTTTACTCCTCAACAAAAACTGTTTAATTCCGTGCTGCATTTTACTCTCCTGAAAAATCTTTGTTTCTGTGCCAATCAGTTATAATGGGGTATTCCACTGTCCATGCATGGATATGAACAGTTTCTGTGTTTCGGGACAGATTGATTCGGTTCTAGCCCAGACCTACTTTGATCAGGTAAACATCCAACATCTCACCATAAACTACTACATCTATTTACTCGAGATCAAATAATTTCGAAAATGAAACTACAGCTCACGAACTAGCACCTATACCTAAAAACAGAAATTATTGGTCGTATCAACTAATAACAAACCTTACCAGCTGTCGTGAATGCAGGCGAAGCTTCCTTGTTTCTCTGTTGCCCCTTACGTATCTCTCCCCATGATTTTTCAGTCAGCAATAAAGTCTTCTTCGCCTCCTCCTCGGCATATATACTTGGGACGCTACACAGTTGCCAGTTCGTTGCTAAAACCCCACCGTCACGCCCGGCATAACCACAGGAAGATGTTACGCACCAGTTGCCACTTAACAAATAATAAATTCCAGTAAACATCGTCGGTATAGGTTCCGCTTTAAGAAACATGATTTTTCTTTCCTTTAGATGTTTGTAATAACTTGCTTCACTAATTATTCTGAAACTGAGAAGTAAATTTAGTGATGAAGCGAACCGGTATCAAAGTCAACGTTTGATATATGAGGCAGGTATGTGCTAGTTGCTGCCCTGACTTTCCCTCCTTCCCTTCCTTCAGCTCTCCTTCCATAACTGTCCCTCCCTTCTCCTCTCGCTGTCCGACTTAACTCTCCCTCCTTCCCTCCTTCTTTCCTTCCTTCCTTCTCATCCTTCACATTTCTCTCCTTCTCTCCTGTCTCCAATGCCCTCTTCTTACTGTCCTCTCCATCACAGTATCCCCCCCCTCTCTCTCTCTCCATCTCTGATAACTTCTTTTTCCGTCTTATTTTTCCTCCACATCCTGCTTCCTTCCATCTCATCTCTTCCTCCTCTGGTATGCGTCTCCAGGGAAACTATCTCAGGGAGAGAGAGAGAGAGAGAGAGAGAGGGGGGGGGAAGACTTCTGCCCCGTTAAGTCACTTCCGGCCAGGTAAGCGCGGCGTGACGGACCACCTGATTGTCAGTGTGCCACACCTCACACACACACACACACACACACACACACACACACTCACAAACACGCACACAAACTCACCCTCCCCCACCTCCACCACCAACACACACACAAACGCCTTTCTGCATCCATGTCCTCCCAGCCAATTACTGTCACGTTTACAAGGGCTGGAGTATAATTTAGACCCCACCTTCATTCACCCTTTCATCTTGTATTTTGTAACGCTTAAAAATACTGTAACATTCTTCTTGTCTCATCTCCCGGCCAGCCTCGCACAGTATTACACGAACTGTAATTACACCTTGTCTCCAGCCTCCCCGTCAGCCTTGCACCGTCTTCTGTAATGCTTCCCATTAATAATACTGTCTCGGTTCCGCTTCCTAGGCCAGATAAAGAGTTGTATTCTGCGGTAACGCTTGTACTGATTGATTCACTATTAGCGCTGGAAAGGGAGGCCCTCGCGTGGTGGCAGTGATTTAGCCTGGAGGATCCACCACCCGGTTACACAGACGTCCCTTATCTACCCCTTTCTCCCTATCCCCCGAAAAGAGGACGGTGGATCGCGGAAAAAGGGCAACTTCAGCTTGCAGTTCACCGGGTTTACGTGTAGGTGGGCCCGGAGTCATAACTTCAACTCAGTACTAGTTGTGCCCATCCCGCCAGATCAGCACTCTTCAAAATTTGCACGGATTATAATATTGTACTAAAGCTGCCGTCTCCCAAGATGATCTGGGTCCCTTTTTTTTCGGAATAAAATAATATGATGCTACTCAGAATATAAACCTAAGAACTATTCTAATGTCCAAAGAGTTAATAAAGCTAATAGGGTAAAATAACGGAGACGACGTAACTAAGCACCGATGACTTCTATGCACTGACCTGATATTGAATGGTTAGAGCAGCGTAAGGGCTATGACTAATACTGTGGTGCTGCTCCGTGTGATGACTGTGCTGGATGGTGATGACAGGACGGAGCTGAGTAGGAGGTGAGGCGATGGCTATGATTTTGCAATATGTTTCCCAGGAAGCGTATGACGGGAGGAGATGACTGGCTGGAAAGGCACCTATAAATTCAACGAGAGGAGGTTACCATCGTACCGTCCACAACTATACCACGGCTGAGAATGGCTATATCTCCTCTATGACTGGCTATAGGACTGCTGTACATATCTCCTTTGTGACTGGATATAAGATCGCTACATACATCTCTATAACTGGATATAAGACTGCTGTATAATCTAGGAGACGGCGCTACGAATGTGGTAACGTGGCACAACTGAAATGAATAAGAGTGTCTATATCTTAGTGGAGACTGGCTCGGAGACTTCTGTGCATTCCGTAAGTGGACGCTTCGCTACGGATGTGCTGGGAACAACTGCAACGTGACTGGAAATAGCTGTCGTATCTTTATGACGGGCTGTAACGGCCAGACGTACACAGCGAACAAGTAAAGATCGCGACAATGTTGAAACGGGATTCGGGAAACGGGAATGAAATGTTGATGCTGTGGTGTGCGTGCTGTGAGAGGAGTGAGTGAGGTGTGAAGTGTTAGCGTGAATAAGTGAGGTGTGTTGTGCTGCAGACTGTGCTGGAGGTGTGAGTGTGTTGTGGATGACCATGCGAGACACCACACCTCTGTATAAACCCTCGCCAGCACGCGTCTGATTTGGAGTATAAAGTGTTGTATATCTGATTTAGGCTCATGTTTATGATCGTTTAAAAGGTTTGGTAAAACCATCTATAGCGAAATATATCTACAAAATACGCTACAGTATTCCCTTGTATAACAGCCATATATTTTCAGCAATGATATAGGATGCATAAACAACAGACAGTGTACAAAAACACACTGCAATAGAAGAAGTGCATTGGGAGCATTTGAAAAAACGAAAATACGCACATCTCACAGTTCTCTATCCCTCAAAAGATAAGACTTCTCCTCATTTGTGCAATCGCTTATATGACCCTGAGGAATCAATCCCACGCCACTAGCAGTGTCAGACTCCGAAAACCTACACAAACCTTCTATGAACTCCTACACAAACCCTGTCAAACCTCTGAATAAGCCCTCTCAGAACTACACAGACCCGTAGCCTATATGTGCTCTGTTCCCTACCGTTGCCCCGGCCACCTCGCTCACGTAGGCTACACACTGCACATGGAAGGCACAATGGTTCTACAAATATGGAGTTAGAGAGTAGTTAAGGTTACTACTACTACTACTCTTTCTCTCCCTCTCTTTCTCTCTCTCTCTAAAACACACACACACACACACAACTATTTAACAAAAAAATACCTAATATATCGGAGAAAAAGGCAAAATAAAAAAAAAAAATATGTGGTGACCCAGTAGTCAATGAGTTTTTCTGTTAGTATTTTTTTTTTCCCCTCCCTCCTCGAACGACCCGGGTCAGCTGGTTTTAAAGTCAACAACAGTGAAGATGACGCACGTTCCTCTTTTGTTTAGCCGTGGTCGTTAACCCAGAAGAGTAATGAGTCAGTGGCATCGTCATGATATATTTTTAAAAGCTATTATTTATTGTTATTATTATTATTTTTATTATTATTATTTATTTACTTTTTTTGAGACTGCGAGCATAGAGTTATTAGAAATATATAAGGAAGTACACAGTAGGAAAATTTAAGAATAATTGAAATCACGGGTGAAATATGGATCAATTGTAGTGGTGAAAAGACAGAAGCCTTTTTATTTCATCAAATCTCCTTCCTTTTCTCTCCCGAAAGGTAGCAATTAAAATCAATTTCCTTTCCCTGTCGGACCGGCCACTGCCTTCTAAGATTCGGCTGCATCCTTTCCCCTACATGAGAAACACAGCTCTGATACTATACACTTTATTTATCCCTCTTCTGCCTTCATCTGTTCAGTGCTAAAGTTAATCAGTACTCTGCTAATCATGTACACAAGTAGTTAATTATCGAACAAACTCAATTCACCTCTCCTTACTTCGACAACCTCCACCTTCCAAACACAGCCTGTCGAGGCATCTAAGAGCTTAAATGGCGTTGAGTTTGGCTGCTTTGCATGTTCCGCCGAGAAAAAAGGTTTTGCGAGTTAAAAAAAAAAAAAAAAAGATGAGAAATGGATGAACAGGAGTAGGAGAAAAATGGAGAGTTTATATTTTTATCTATCTGTCTGTCTATCTATCTCTATCTATCTATCTATATGTCTTTCTATTTATGTATCTATTATTTGTACAGTAAGAAATATCTAAATACAGGATGAGAGCTTATGACTGAAAAGACAAAAAATCATTATAACAACTGAAACAAGAGATGACTGGAAGAAGACAGACGGAAACAGACTGACGAGTAGGAGGAGTAAGGCAGAGGGGATGGGAGGGTCAGAGTTTTTTTTTTATACACCCGCAAACAGTTACCAGCAGGACCCAACACGACCACCATTACCCTGGCTGTGTGGAGGGCAAAGGTCACTCCACTGTGGTCACATGAGAGAGAGAGAGGGGGGGGTAATAGTAGCTGTAGTAGTAGTAGCAGTAGTTGTAGTAAGGAAAAGCGACTGAGGGAAGAAAGAGGAGACACGAATCCAAAGAAAATAGGAAGGGTAGACCAGAGTAAGAAGAAAGAGAGGAGGAACATCGATGAGAAAGTCATGGGTAAACGAAGAAAATAAGGTAGGGAGGAAAAAGGCAAATAAAGAAGGAAAAAAAAAAAAAGGGCATAAGGAGGTCGGAGAGATGGGTGTGAAGGAAACGTGACTAAGAAAAAAGAAAGAAAAGAGGGAAGGAGCAATGAGTGGCTGGAAAGGAGGGATTGGAGGAAGGGAAGGAGAGCATGAAGAGAGAGTGAGAGAGGGAGGAAATAAGAGTGGTGGAATAAGCATGCTACGGATGTCAAGAAAAAAAGAATTAGAGAGGAATGAAAAGATAAAACGAAGGAAGAATGAAGTGGACGGATAGGGAAGAACACCATGAAAGAAGGAAGGAAAGAACGAGTTAGGGTGTGAAGAGAAGCAGGATGAAGGAAAGGGTTAAGTCTAAGTGACTAAGAGGAATAATGGAAGAGTTAGTAAGGGAGGGGAGAGTGTGGAAGGGGGCGGAAGGATAAAGTGAAGGAAAGAGGGGAGTGAGCAAGGAAGGGGAGAGAGACTTTGAGGAAGGAGGGGGAAGAGTGCATGATGGAGGGGAGAGAGTGAGAAAGGGAAGTGGGAGTAAAAGGAGGATGGAAGGAAATGTGGAACTTCACCTCTTGCTTTGGGAAACTACTACTAAATTATTTCCCTTATCTGTGCGAAGAGATAAGGGATGGAAGAAAAAGAAGCATATAATGAATAATAAGATCTGACAGACGTAAAGGAAGAGGAAAAGATTGGAAGGAAGGAAGGAAAAATCTGGAGGAAATTGAGAATGGAAGGGAGAAATCAAGGTCTGGAATATAATCATCGTTTAATTCAACCTTCCTTCCCAGTTTTCAAAAACCATCACCTTACGCAGAGGTTATGAAACACAAATATCAGTAGAAAACTTTTAATATTCTCTTCTCCAGTATTAGCAAAGGCGATGAATACATATACTAAAAAGATGATGCATTATGGAAGAACGTTATCATTATGAAAGTAAATGAGCCGTTACGTTTGGTATTTTATGTCAACTGATCGTCCACCCCAAAAGAATAACTCTCTCTCGCTCTCTCTCGTGGTAATCGTCGTACACTCGCCTGGCACTGGTTTGGTGGGCTGGACGACCTTTTGGCTGGAAATGCTAAAAGTAACGAGTGGCCGAGTATTGCTGCTGATTGGAGCCCGGCAGGTCAGTGAGTCAGTGAGTGAGGTGAGTCAGTATAGTCCGGGCTCCTTAAGGGAAATGAGTAAATAAAAAAATAAAAAAATAAAACAATATATGAATAACAGAATGGAGAATGCTTGTATGTGATACGATTAGTGAGTTTTACTGGAATTCTGATTTGTTAAAAACGAAACTGCACCATTATTGTCTAGTTTATGAAAGCTTAATGCTTTAAAATCGCGCTGACATGCAAAACATGAAAAAAAAACAACACCTTTTAACCTAATTTTAAAAATCATTTAGAAACAAGTTGCCCACTCCTAGAGAGATGTTACGAAAAAATTAAAATATTGCCAAGTTACGGATTAATACAACTATTGAAGCATTACCTCACCTACGAACAACCACGTGGGCTACACAGAATAGAAGATTGTAAAATTATTCCATATATTGTGCTTCTAATCCATGATCGACATTTTTCCACTCAAAGACTTACCTACTGAAGCCCCGCCAATTGGAATATGTTTTTGATCAATGAATGCTGAACTTAAAAAATCAATAAGGTACAAGAAAAATAGTCACCCAGGCACCACGAAATAATATGAGACGTGTTTAAATCTACGGACAACCAAGAGGATCAATGGGCTAAAGCAAAGTCTATCAAGTTCTGGAATGTTGATCCGCCCCAAGGAACATCACTATGGGTCGTATTTAACGTGGCTTCGTAGAACCTTTTCCTTGGCGACTTATTTAGTACATTAAACTTAACATTCACTTCAGTGTTTATTTATATCCTTTAAAAGTCAGCATTGCTAGAATTAATAGCGTACAAGAGGATGTTGCGGGATAATGTGCAGAATAAACTGCTAGGAAAGTGTAACAAAATCTTCAAAGCCACATTAATTACATCCCTAAAACCCATATCAATTAACCCATTCACTCCGATGACGCATTTCTCTTTTATTTATTTATTTATTTTTTTTGGTACCTTAAGATGTTCAGCTAGAGAGAAAAAAAAATATGCAAAAAAATATGTCACCGGATTCAAGGAGTTAACTCTGATTTCAGTTATCTCTCGCGAGGATACCATGTAATTTTTTCTTTAGTATAGGGAAGCTCCTCGAAGCCCAACGATTGACTAAAATTATATATAAAAGGCAATTACAGCTATGAAGCGTGGTGTCTCTAGTCGCAGTGAACTACCATCCTTCACGACCCACTCACATAGCACCGAGTCAACGCCTTCCTCCCACTCCCTGACTTAGAATGATTGGTTGGGGGTTTAAAGCTACGGCAAGAATCGTATCTTCCTGCAAGAATCCATGATTAAGGAAAGCAAACTATTCAATATAAGTAGGAATCAGTTAACAAGCAATTAAACAAACCTGCGACTCAAATCATCATTATATCCGTGATCAATTAGGGAAAATGGTTACAGGAATAAATCAGCTATTAAAAAGCAAACTCTGAATTACACGACTCAGTTATCAACCTTTCCACTGACTGAGGGAAGTTTGCCATTCTCTAATCCACTCCAACTGAACGAAAACTCTCCCAGTGAAAGAATTTTTTCTCATTTATTTCAATTTAAAAAAAAAATCCAATAGTGAAATTTCTGATATAAGATTCCTTGCCTACTCAAGACAGCAGAGACTAAAAAAATAAAAAAAATATTGTTGCTAAAATACAAAACTAAAGTCATGTAATGTTACTGGATATAAACTGAAGTCTAGACCATGCAGTGGATTGTGGGAAATGATTATGGAATGACTGTCGTTGTTACTAATGATTCACACTGTGTTTCTATACAGGGCATTTACATCTTCTATACTTTGTCTAGGCTATGCTACCTTGTTAGCTCTAATTTTTCTTTCAGTAGGTTCTAATTCAACATTGTATTGCGTCAGCTACTCGGTACTTTCTTTAAACTTACTAGCTTGCAAATTTCTCTACGCACCTTAATTTTCTAAAATAATATTTCTTGTCACCGACCCTTTTGGAACAAATCTTTCTTTCTGTCCCTTTTTCATACAGATTCCTCTATCTTTTCAAATTTCTTTCACTACTTACTCTTTCCCCTGATTTTCAGGTGTTTCCATTGTCTTTCATAGTTTCTTGGTGTTTCCCATTTTCTTACAGTTTCCTACTCTGCTAGCCTAGTTGCGCCTACTACGGCGTTTCTTATATATGTATATTATTAGGCGTCGACACTGGGCCGCCTGGAGCCACACTGGCAGCAGAACTTGGCCATGAGCACCGGGTACTTGTGACCGCACTCGTGGCAGAACCTTGGCAGCTTCATGGACGAGGAGAAGGAGGTTTGGGTGTCGCTTTTGGCGCTGCTCGTAGTGATGAGGCCAGGTGGGGAAGTGGTGGAAGGGGAGGAGAGCGGAGGTAAGGAGGAGTCCGAAGAAGACCCACTGGACACCCGGGTCTGTGGCGCTCCGTCCGTGCTGGTTTGTTACGTTAGGGAGGCAGGGATAACGGGCGTAAAAATTAAGGGGTTGGGATGGATTCACTAGGATACTATTTTAAAGGGAATTCTGTTGCAGCAATAATTTGTGAACTAAGAATACCAGCATACTTGAGGGCAGAACACAGGGGTAGCATATCGCGCAAACAAAAGCAAATTCATCTAATTTTCAAAGGTATGATGACTGACAGGGACTACCATCATGAACAGAAATGACTGGCAAGTTGAAGGAATTACTGTGAAATTTCAAATCGTCAGAAATGTTTATACTAAACGTTCTCATTATGAAATAGAATAAGAAGGTAGCATACATGTGTTACAATAAGTTATGTATTTAGGGTACATGTGCTACCATTAACTCAGGTGTAATACAGGTACAATCACACATTAATGTAGCCTAGATCACCAGATTCACAGCTTTAACCAACCTGTCAGTACTCTTGCCCTTGTCAAAATCGTTAGTTCTGAATGTGTCGTAACCAATGCTACTGCTGGTGGTGTATTTGGTGGCGGGTGGGGCCTTGGTGGCGTCACTCAGGTATCGACTGTAGGTGGTGGAGGAGCCGGCGAGGCCCCCACTGCCTCCCAGCGGGGCATCAACACTCCACCCACTCTTGACGCTGCTTCCGCCCCACCTGCTGCAGTCACGGGACACGAGTAAATTGGCAAAAGAATTCAACACACCACTATATATAACACACAAAAAGCCTCTGACCTATAACGTGATAATAGAGTCAGTTATTTACACTGTGTACTGAATAACACTGCTAAGTAACTTTTCATTATGAACTCGCAAGACTATCATATGCATATGTTCTTTGCTCCAGTAAGTACTGAATAATAATTACATGATTTTTTGGACTATAAAATGTTATTAACATCTAGTGACTTCTCCATGAGTATAAGATCTTGTCTCCACAACACAACAGAAAATATGTATAAATACTAACTTAGACAATAAAGTCATGCACTAAGCAAAGCAAGTTTCACAAAACACCTTAAGGTGAAAGAAAACTAAAGGCAAGAAAATGAACTTATCCCGGCTCAGCAACCCTGTTTATTTCTGTTACTTACCTGCCATTCTCCGCCCTGACTGGAATGGTGGTAGTGGTGGTGTGGTGGGTGTCTGGGGTGGAGGGTCTGTGCTCTCCCGTCGGGGGGTCACGGGTCGAGGTCAAGAGGCTCCGCAGGTCACGTTTTGCGCTTAGCCAGCAAGAAGTTTCGTTTTGGGGGGGATTTGGACTTAGGCTCTCACGGAAGGCAGAGGACGATGTCTGGGATGGGACGCTAATTTCCCTCGCTGGGGAGGAGTATTTGTCCGTGTCTCGTGCTGGGGAGGAGTAGCGGTCAGAAACTCTCGCTGGGGAAGAAGAGTGGTCACTATCACGAGCTGGGGAGGGGAATCTGTCAGTGTCACGAACTGGGGAGGAAAATTTGTCAGTGTCACGGGCTGGGGAGGAGAATCTGTCAGTGTCACGGGCTGGGGAGGAAAATCTGTTAGTGTCACGGGCTGGGGAGAGTCTGCTAGTATCAAGAGCTGGGGAGGAGAGTCTGTTAGTATTATGAGATGGGGATGAGAATCGGTCAGGATCATGACCTGGAGACGAGAATCTGTCAGTGTCACGACCTGGAGAAGAGAGTCGGTCCGTGTCACGAGCTGGGGACGAGAATCTGTCAGTGTCACGAGCTGGGGACGAAAATCTGTCAGTGTCATGTGAAGAAGTAGAAAGTCGATTCGAGTCTCGTGATGGAGAAGTATATCGTTCATTGTCCCGAGATGGGGATGAATAACGGTCTGTTGATCGAGTTGGTGAGGAATATCTGTCAGTATCTCGTGATGGGGAACCATATCTATCTGTTTCGCGAGCAGGAGAGGAGTAGCGGTCATCAGACCTTGTCTCAGACTTCCACCTATCAGTACCTTTGTCAGGTGAAGAAAATGTATCTATTTCACGTGCTGGGGAAGAGAACCGTTCAGGAGCTCTTGTTAGGGACGAGGACCACAGATCACTAGTAGTATTATCCTTGCCTGATGGACTATCACGCCCTGAAGAACCCCAATTAAAGCCATCTTTATCCAACCAAGGCTTCCTAGTGAGAGTGGGTGAGGTTGATCCTACTGATAGACTAGTTTTTGGTCTTCCCCAACGGCCCTCTGATGCGCGCCTGGGTGTTGGTGAGCCAAGTTTTCCACATAGGATATCAATATTATTTAAGCTTGAGCCTAGCCCTAACCCTAACCCTAGCCCAGCCGCCCCTAGGCCAGAGCGCTTCTTGCCCGAGGATGGTGAGGTCCCCATCAGCGCCTGCATCTGGAGTTCCGCCGCCGAGAAGGGATCATAAGGGGTGGCCTCTGCAGGTCTGGCGGGAGGGGGAAGGCAAGAGGACCGTCTCAGCGTGCGTCCCTATCTTTCTCTCTGAACAGGCAAAACATCAACACAAAATTACGAAAAAAAAAAAAAAACAGAATACCAAGCAAAAGTAAGGCCGACACCAGAGGATAATGACTGAAACGACAGCATGCAACAGGATTAATAAAAGCATATTGAATGGGGCTTACTTACAGTGGTCACATCCACCTCCTGTTGTAACGGTATTGTGAAAGAAAATGACCTCTTAGAGAAAAGCATTTATCTGATTAGAGTATTTACAAGAATCTTAGCAGTTACTATAGCATGCACTCACCAAACCATGCACTTGAAAGATTAACCATGAAAGAATGTATAAGCTCCAGTTCATGCATAAAGTTGTTGGTTAATGAGAGTTAAGAAATGCATGAATGGCCTGTATTTCAGCATCAAAATTTAGAGAAATGTATATACAACAGGAATCAAGGAAGAAGATTAGCTGTCGAGATGAAGAGCGATAATGAGAAACATTTCAAGCTACACCAGATACACACACCAAAGATTCTTGCTAGTCCCTCAATGGTTACCTTTTCTGTTTTCCTGACTTTGGTGATTCCCTCCTCTTCTCCTTGTCACTGGAATTCAGACTTTCCCATCCTGACCTGTTGTTTATTAGACCGTGGCCACCGACGAGGGACTTAAACATGGCATAATCTCTTCGGGAAATTACTACGCCATCACTTTTCTCAGGGTCAGCCAAGGGGAAGGAAGTTATCCCTTTGGTGTATCCGTTTTCTTTTTTCACAGACCTATCTCTCTTCACACTCCTCGACCTCGACATGTGGTGCTTTTTCTCGATATTTAGTTGATCGCTAACATCAGCATTGTTTGTTAATCTTCCGTTACTGAGGTTATCGTACGTTCTATGGATATCAGTTCTTCTGGAGATGTCGTACAATCTATCATAAGTCCCCCCTTCCCTCTCTCTCCCATCACTATACCTATCGTGACTTCTCGCATTCCTCCCTTCACTGCATCTCTCACCACTTTTCGAATTACCACTCCTGTCGCAGCTCTTCCAGGATTCTCTAAGCGGTCTCTCAATCGAGCGGGAGTTGCGTCTTCTCTCACCCGAGCTGTTGCTGCCTCCACTGCCACCTTCTGCTTTGTCGTTCACTGACACGTTACTTACTCTTCTACGATTGTCGTGTAACAGGAATTCGCTCGCCTCTTCCCTCTTTCGCCTTAATATATCCCTCACACTCTCTCTGTTGGCACTTTTGATGTTCTGGAGGCGATTCAGAACCGCTGCTGATTTCTGAGTGTTTAATGGCTGGAGCTCTTGTTTTCTGTTGCTCTTTGCCCATGTTTCAACAAGTTCAGATTTCTCCTGCCTGTGACTTAATATTCTGTGTTTCTCAGTAATTATACTCCAAGAATGCTTGACTCTTTCTTCTACATCTCTCTCTTCCTCTTCTTCTTCGCTCTTTATCCTATACTCGCCATTTTCCCATTTTTCGTCTTCGAAATGGACGGACCTGGGGCGCCCGAAGCCAATTTCGCCGCCAAGATCGTCGTCCCCACTCACCGAAGTCGACGATTTCAGAAAATTCTCCTCCGTTGGGATTTCCAGATCCTCATCCTCACTTTCATAGTTGTATTGCAGTTCCCTGAGCACTTCACCGTCACTCTCCTCACCCTCACAGCCATTTTCACACTCATTTGAATCCAAGTCTTCCGAAGAATTCATGACGTCACTGTTGCCATTGCTGGAACTCGTGACGTCACTGATTGATTTTTGGTCGAATTTCTCACAGACTTCACTCGTTACCTCTTTTCTGCTGTCACTGTTTTCTTGGGGATATTTCACACAAACTTCGCCCGTTAATTCTTTTCTGGAGCTAATGTTTTTGTTGTTTTCTTTGGCCTCTCTGTCGGTCACGGTTTCCTCTCTCCACCTATCATTTTCTACGATAGGGGATACCATCGATCTCTTGTCGTATTTGTTTCTACTTTCTTCTGTCCTGTCCACACTCTTTTTCTTCTGGTTTAACTTTTCCTTCTCCACTTTGCTGTGTTTGTAAGGATATAGAGCGAGGAAGGAGGGTGGGAAGAATAGAAGAAAGAAGGAGATAGAGGGAAAGTGAAGAGTGATTAGGAGAGAGAAAATCCAGGAAGAAAGGAAGGAAAAGGCGACAGAAAAGAGAGAAGAAGGGCAAGGGGGAAAAAAAAGAGAAGTATAACAAAAGAGTTTAAAAGGGGAAAAATGGAGGCAAAATACCCGGGATTGATGAAAGATTCAAAAGTGAACACAGGGGAAAGAAGAAAATTATGGAAGAGGGAGTGGGTGAAGAAAAGCAGGAAGGGGAAAATGAAAGAATAAAAATTATGTCAAATAAAAGGAGGTAAAGTGAGGGGGAGGGATAATTAAAGAAAAGAGTAACGAAGGAAATATAGAAAGGGAAGCAGTGTAAGGAAAGGCCAGAAGGAGAAAAAGGAAAGAAAGGAGAGATGAAGAAAATAAAAGAAATGGGGGTAGAGTGGGTGAGGAAGGGGGGAAAATGAAGATTGTTAGTATCCACAGTCTAGTAACTTGGGCTTAAGCTGAAAATTAATGCGTGAGTTTGTCAATTTCCAAGAACTGATGGCAATGAAAAAATGGAGGGTGGATGTTAATAATTTTGAGTCTCAGATGTTAATGTGAATTGCTAATATTAGCACATATATTTATTAGCGTGCATTTGAAGAATTTATTTTGTTAACAGGACGAACGTGCCACTTTGCAGAACAACACTATAACAGGAAAGAGGTACAATGCAGTAGGGTACATTAATTTCCACACTACACTTACTGTACTTACATCAGAATATTTCAGTATCATATATGAGGGCATGAGTACTTATACACAAAATTTGCATGGGAAAATACCAGTATAATAATAACAACAAATATAGCTACTACCACCACTGCTACTACTACTACTATTAGCCTACTACTACTACTACTACTACTACTATTAGCCTACTACTACTACTACAACTACTACTGTTACTGTACTGTTATCATTACTACTACATTACTGTTGCTACTGTTACTATTACCGTACTACTACTACTGCTACTGTGCTGCTGCTGCTGCTGCTGCTACTACTACTAGTACTACTACTGTGCTGCTGCTGCTGCTGCTACTACTACCACTGCTGCTGCTGATGATGATGATGATACTACTACTACTACTATTACTACTACTACTACTACATTTCCTGCCGGTGGTGGTGCTGCATCATTAGTAATCCTTTCGGTACGATGACGTATTTTTACATTATTTTTAATTAATTATTTTTTTGCTACCTCCCAGTTATGTTATTTGGGTACCTTTCGTAATCAAGCAGTTACCAGAGACTGATTCTTAGCCAATCCTTCCAGCAAGTTTTCCTAAGCTGAATAAAATCGTGTGGAAGTAACCAGAACAAGACAGTTATATCATCACTGTGGGGAAAAGGCTACCTCTAACCAAATTCCCACACTGACACGGGTTTGGCAAATCACAGGCACAACCGTCTGATCTCGCTGGGGATACAAATCATATGAGAGAGAAGACTATGAACGATACAATCTCCCGTCCTATTGTGCCACAGGCGGTACGAGGCTCTGCGATACACAAGTGCTAGGTGGTGGGGTTGACACATTACAACACCAGTACAAAGACTGGGAGAAGGGAGGTTTCCAGCCCACACTCCCGCCACTTTTAGTCCCTTCTGTAACAAGCAGGGAATTTGAGTGTACTATTCTCTTTCTCTCTCTTCCAGTCCTTAAGGATCACTATGATGGTAACCAATGTAATACTAGTAATAGAAAATACTGACATTCACTGTAGCAATATTTCAGTAGGAAAACGTATAATCATAACAATTCCAGATTATGTGCTCATCCCATGTACAGATCTCCAATGTACCATCATGTTTTCAACAGTGAGGGTTCGTTGACAGAACTGCAAGTTGTCCGCGCAATAAAAACCCACATATCTCTGTCAACCCAAACAGTACTGATAAAATAATAATTTGAGAAAAGCACATTATAATGCCATGGTTCGTACTATCATGAAGTAGGCTGTCTAGTACATCTACCTCTGCAATTTATTTAGCATTTTACGCCTTAAAATAATCTTCCATGTTATTTCTGTCTTCCTAATACCGACACAGTGTGCGTTGGCCAAGTAACTTACAAGGGAATTTTGGCGTATCACATGCTAACAGGGAGCCGTATGTTCTCGTTGGAAAGGTCATTCGTTACACCCCTGCCTCAGCAATGTATTTTAAACATTACAGCTAGATATTTATGGGCATATGATCACCAGGCACAGTACGAACATCATGGCGATGGCTTTATTCGCCTGACGACCCTGTTCCTATTACGTCTGGGGTTTCCACACTCCAGGTTTACAGCTGAAGGCCTTAATATTTTCTTGCGTGTTACTGATGCAAACTACAGTCTCGTTTTATTTTGTGTGAAAGTCTTTGCTCACTTGATGGTAGCCCTTCATTCTAGACGATCTCTTGCAGCATCTCCATTCAGTCCTTTAACTCTGATGTCATTATGTACGATCTCATTCCAAGTCTTCTTAGGTGCACCATTTCATGTTCTACACTCTACATTCACTCACTTAACTCTTTTCACTCACTTATCGTCCTCCAGTCTCCACATTCACACACCTAGATTTTTTCACTCACTTATCGTCCTCCAGTTTCTACATGCCCAAATCAGCTTCACACATACAGTATATTTTCTCCCCCGACTTGCACTACCAGTGCCTTCAATTCCCAGCCGATCTCTCAGTCGCCCATTCGCAATTTTGCCATTTACAGCTCTGTCATTCAGGGAAGCACAGCACATCTATCTGGCCATCCTTATAGTTATACACTCAAACTACGCACGTTCTCTCCCTTTTACTGCCCCACTTTCACTGCCATAAAGCATTACGCTTCTCACACATGCAGCATTCAATTTTCCCTTAGTCTAAATGGAATGTCTCCTCAGTGCCAAGAGAGATAACAGTTCTTCTATCCACTTCTATCCACTCCTAACCCGAACAACATGTAAATCAAATTGCTGAGGAAGAGGTGGTACGACATCACCTCAGACAATAAGAATATGACCCATAAGCTGGCAGAGCAGTACCGGGGAGCCTCCTTAAACTACGAAAATACGATGGGAAGAGACTAGATGAGCATTGACGACATACTTGGAGTAGGTGTCATGGTGCGTGAGTGAGCAGGCTGGGGGCGTCTGGTGGGCCTCGTCCCCTTCTGGCTCCTCACGCTTGGGGCTGCCGCTGATGCACACACTGCCGGACACAGGGCGTTAGTCCCTCAGATCTCTTACCGTCTTTTTTATCACAGTATTTCCAGTGTCAAAACCACATACGGAAATATTTGATAGGTCATATCTATATTTAAATTGCCACATACCAGGTCATATATATCTTTGTCTCTTCATTTACCACGTCATATTTACACAATATTCTCTTCCTATACCTGGTCCAGCCTAATTATATCTATGCTATTTACCAGGTCCTATTTACATATTATTTCAAATACTAGGTCTGATCTACCTGCCTGCTTATCTGCCTACCTGCCTATCTATCTATATCTATCTGTCTGTCTGTCTATCTAGCTATGTTAATACACCATCATACATACATAATGCATTTACGAGAAAAGAACAGTGTTTATAATAATCATACATGTATAGAACATTGCCTAGCTACTTAGGCCACCCAGCCTTTTGAAATTAGAAATCGTGATATTTTCATGAAATAATTAAATGACTGAGCGAAGGTGACTCCTGACTGCAAACTCTCTTTTAGTCAAAGAATCTTTTTTTATGGCTGTCATAATGCAATCGTTACACAGAGTGCTAATTTATATCAAATCATTCTTGTGACTGACTAATTTATATGTGGGTGGTGGAGGAGCTTGGTCTGTTACTCAGCCTTCCATCCCCTTAATCCGAACCTTCTGTTCAGCTCTTCTTCCCCACCCCCCCTCTCTCATTTTGGCTATTCCTCCACATCTTCCCAGCTCCCTCCTGCCATCTCTTCAGCCCCACCTGGCCAGCATATCTGAGGCGAGGTCCCTGTGCCTGGCCATGGGTGCATTGGAAGAGGACCTGCGCAGTGATGCTCTGTTTGACCGCTGCCGCATCACTGGCGAGCTGCACACCGACGAGAAGGATGCCCGCCCAACCTGGTTCCTGGATAGACCATAGCCTGGGGATTGTCCGTAGCCTGAAGACTGTCCATAACCTGAAGGCTGTCCGTATGACTGTCCATAGCCCGATGATTGTCCATAACCTGAGGATTGGCCATAACTTGACTGTCCATAACCCGAGGACTGTCCATAGCCTGATGACTGCCCGTAGCCAGAGGACTTTATAGACTGTCCATACGTAGAGGAGCTGCCGTAGCCTGAAGAAGTCCCATACCCGCTGCTGAACCCCGTCACTGAAAAAAAAAATATGGAACTGAGTAAACATCATTATCATCTTCATCATAACCAATCTGTCTAAACATCATGAACACAGAGCAAATGAGTAAAACATGCAAAGGACTAGCCAATGTATCAACAGAATGCCACGTGAAATGGGCCCCGCAATTCATCTCTTCACCTGAGCTTCTGAAATTTCCTGATACTGTACTTTATAAAGGCTAGTATTCAATAAAATCTCAATAAGCACCTGTGTGGCTGACCCATTGTAGTGAATGCAAAATTTCTTGCAAATAATCCTGCAGACTCCATTTGCTCACTTCAATCGTATCGTCAGTATTCTGCTTGCCCAGACGTACACTTTCCCTCAACATGTCATCTTCTCGGCATAACTAGTTTTTTAACTTCCTGTGCACTTTCATACTCTTTACCGTTTCCATTATCCTGCCCATATTTATTCTTTTCATGAGGACATATCATACGAACACTCTGCCCTCTGATCTCTAACTGACCTCTGAACTAACCTTCTTGCTCCACATCTTTCACATATGACACCCTGTTATCATACCTTGCCTTAGCAGTCCACATTTATTTCTCAAAGTATCCACTATATGTCAGTTTGTCTTCTTATATATGTCGTGCTGATGCTCATGCCGTGCTAGTGCCTAACACTCACACGATAATGTGGGTAGCTAGAAATCCTCTGATGTAGGCTACCCTGCTTGCAGCCTTTATATCAAACTTTTCGTTTCGTGGCAGGACTTTCATGACAGCAGCTCATCTCCTTTCTTCCCTCAGCCAGTCTTTTCCTTCTCATCTCATACATCTGATCTTGGTACAGCAATACTATATTTCTAATTCCCTACCATTAATTACGGTGCTCCACTTACCTAAATATTACATTCTTCATTTTATTTCTACGCATCACAGCTTAACAAACATGTATATAAATTCACCATCCTACAGCTAAGTACCACTGCATATGCATGCATCCATCAAACCTGATGATCCATCAGTCACCATTCATAATTCGCTACCTCATTAATTACGATTTGGTCTTGAATTTTCCTTTCACTTTATCCATATCAACAATGAAAACCTGAACATCCATGCTGTTATACAATATACTCACATATTTCATAAAGTGAGTATATAAAAACGGGTATTTAAATGAATTTACCTGAATCTTCCTCAGCGAGGGGAGCTTGTAAGGGGAAATGAGAAGGAGTTTAGTCAGGCAAACATTATCCAGACTTACAGGTCACGCACGTTTGGGAAAGTTAGCATGGAAATGAGAACAAGTTTAGTATGTCAAATATTATTCAAAACTGGGTAAATTTTTACATGCTGACCATAATGGCTTTGGATATGAAACCTATGTTTTTTTTTGTTGGATTCTGGTGCGATTCAGTAGAGAATAGTATTGGTTTTTGTTTGAAATATGACATTTTTATAATACGGCACTATCTTCCCTGACATTCTTAACAGCCCTGCCCAGGGAAATCAATAAATTATGAGAAGCCATTTTTGGCATTAACTTACTCAGGCCACACGTAACGTAGCCTGGATCCGTCCAAGGCAATCCTAACCACGACTAAATCTTGGAGGAGTTTGAGGGCAGCCCACCCATGCCATTATGTAAACCCATGCCATTATGGGCTGCATGTAAGGAAATACCCAGAATCACATAGCACCACGTCTAGAAGGATTACTAATGTAAATTTATCGTTTTCTCTTAAATATGACCATCATATTCTATACTGAAAGTCAGCAAGCTAAAGTAAATGTAAATTTGGTCGGGTGCAGTAGGTAACTCGAGCACTAAAAACAACACCAATAATACTGTTTATACCAGATTTGAGCATAGCTGAGAACTGCTTTCCCGCTGCTCGTCCCAGGGACATGGTGCCGGCCCCCAAGGTGGTGGCCACGGAGGAGCGGCGGGAGGTGGACGTGGAGGAGGTGGGGGGAGGACTCTGGTGCCGCCCTGAAACATGCATCGTCACAGCATTACATATAAGCACATAAGTGACGCAGATAACTACAACAACTACTTACCAACTTCATATTACTCAGCTGGAGATTATTACATTGCAGCTCTAATGTTAATATTTGACGCTCTTATACATCTAGCAGAAAAGTATGTGTGTGTGTGTGTGTGTGTGTGTGTGTGTGTGTGTGTGT
>JAGKTI010011608.1:0-26078 GCA_018397915.1 Birgus latro | reverse complement strand
TTGATGTCTGCTGAATCTTTGACCAATTTTGGATTGTTTTGGATTATTTTCTTTACTTCCTTTTTAATGCTCTTTTCTTCAGCTCTTGTTTCCAAGGCTTTCTTTACTTTAACCATTTCAGCATACGTGGTTTCCACATCATTTTTGTAGCTTTCGCTTCATTCACCTGGGTTGTCTTCTCCTCATTATCACTGCTATGATCTATCAGAGTGCTAGCCTGCTTAATTGTCTCTGTATCATTTCTGAACTCTTCCAGAATACTCTCATGGTTGACAACTGTGCATGCCATTTCACTAATCTTCCTTCTGAGTGTACCAGCCTCAACTAAAAGCTCATCTATTGTTGTGTCTTTCCTGTAAGCTTCCTTTACTAATTTTTCATTTTCCTCCTTCTGCATGTGCAACTGCTTTTTTATTTCATCCTTTTCACTCTGAAATGCCTTCTCCAATCTGTTTACTTATTCAACCAGCTTATTATATATCTCCACTTCCACCAGTTTCCACCAGTAGAAATCATCATCCTTTTTTCTACCTTTATCCCTTTTCTTAACTCCTTCCATATTTACTTTACTAAACATTGCGCTTATCCTCTGGTACTATGAAGAGAATGTACATACTCACAGATGCAGTTTACATTCCACATGCCATAGCCAAAACACTAATCAGCTGATTTGCTTATTCGGCGCATCCGCACCATTTGTTGTATTCTGTTTTTGGAACAACACTTTTTACTTAAACATTCTCTATTATATTAGGACAATATTTAGTTGGACCTAGTATAGAGCTTGACTCATAAAGATACTTTTTAGGTGAGGGCCATTTGGAGCCGATATGGCTTTTGCAGCAGAGCGGTACGTCTGCTTTTCCCCATGTCAGACGTGTGTGTGTGTGTGTGTCTCTTTCTCTGTGTGTGTGTGTGTGTGTGTGTGTCTCTCTCTTTCTGTGTGTGTGTGTGTGTGTGTGTGTGTGTGTGTGTGTGTGTGTTCATGTGTGTGTGTGTGTTTGTGTGTGTGTGCATGTGTGTGTATTTGCCTATTTGCAGTATACAGGAATTGAGCCAAGCTCATGTTGTCCTGTCTCCATGTCTACATTTATCTAATCTAATTTTAAACACATGAATGTTTTTTGCCCGCACCACCTCCTTGTCTAAGTCATTCCAAATGTTTATGTTTCTGTTCGGGAAACTGAACCTTTTAAGATTATTAATCCATCACATCCCGACCGATTTCCTACCTCCGATACCCCTCAGTCCCGAGCAATTTCAGGGAAAATTTTTTTTGGGTCAAACCTTCGCTTTTGGTGAGAAACATCAAGAATTCATAGAGAAATCACCCTCCTGAGCCTATAAATGGTGCTACAGGTGATGAGTCAGCCTTACCTTTCGTTCTTTTTCAGGGTATCAGGCCTCAAAGAAAATGAACTATGGGAGGGTAAACTAATTCAAGCCACTTTGACTTACGTATTTATTTATTTATTTGGTACGAATTTATGTGTAGTACAAGACTATATTGGTTTTCACACAATTATGTGGGCAATAGAAGCATTGTTGAGTCACCAAACACATCCACCCTATGGCACCTTCCTTTACAACATTACCACTTCATCACTTTTGTTTATTTCTTGCTTTAGCTTCTTTACTTCTTTGTCCTCCACCTCAGGAATCACTTTCACTTTGAATTTCGTCATTGGAGAGACTGTGGCGCACAATGTCTCTGCTAACAGGTGAATTGCCGAGTGTGGGGGGGAGGGGGGTCAGGTGGGGCCAGGCAGTATCCCCACTTGACAGCAGATAGAAGAAGGTCTCCCACATATGTCTACCAAAAATCACCCATGAAACTTGAAAATTGTGCAAATGACTGACCTTGCAATTCCGTAACGTACGGGTACGTCGATGGGTCTAGCTGTGACAAAACGTTGCAGTGTACCCATAAGTCGATGGGACACCTCAGGTTAAGACCTCCACTTTTCCTCAACTTGAAGTCATGACCTCTTGTTCTTCCATCATCCAACACAAAAAGATCCTCTCTATCCACCCTTTCCAGTTTTCTTACATTTCTAATTATCGTGATCAAGTCACCTCTTTCCCTTCTCTCGCACAGTGTTGGTAACTTCAGTTTTTCCAATCTTTCCTCCTAGGTGAGTTCCCTTAACCACTTAACCGCGGGCCGTCACTTTTATGACGCTCGTTGGCGATAGCTCGAACGGTGGGCCGTCAGTTGGGTGGCTCTGTTTTCTTTTTAATTAGCTGGGGTCTTCAAAATATAAATATATATGAAGAAATGTTGGAGAGTCCTGAGTGCTATTTATAGCACTCAGGCTAGTTTGGGCCAATATTGTATAAAAATAAGTCAGAGTGCGAATTACCACTGGCTGGAAGTGCCAGGACGCCTCACGCAACCCCGCGATTTAGGGGTTACGCATGGTATCATCCTCATTGCCATCCCTTGAACCCTCTCTAGTTTATCAATATGCTTCTTCAAATGAAGTGACCATACCAAAGCCACATACTCTAGACTGGTCTTATCATGGTCACTCAACTCCCTCAACATTTCCTCATGCATATAACTAAAAGCCACTCTCATGTTAGTCAGTAATCTATAAGTTCCTCCAATGATTTTGTTTATATGCTTTTCTTGTGACAAGTCATCCTGAATAATCACTCCCAAGTCTTTTTCATCCTTTCTTTTACTAATTATCTCATTGCCCATTTTATATGTCCAGTGTGGTCTTTTTTCACTCATTCCCATTTCTAATACATGACACTTCTTGTCACTGAAATCCATTTTCCAAGTCTGGCTCCAACTGTGGACTTTAACCAAGTCTTCTTACAGGTTTTTTACAACTATCAATACTTTTAATATGTTTCATAGTTTTAGCATCATCTGCGAACATACTCATGTAACTATTCAGTCCCTCTGGCAAATCATTTACATATATCAAAAACTTTATTGGGGCCAAGACAGAGCCCTGGGGTACTCCACTAGTCACGTTCCTCCATTGTGAAACCTTGTCTCTTATAACTGTTCTCATCCATCTTCCTATCAAATAATCTCCCATTCACTTTAATAGTGTCCCATGCACCCCTCCAAAGGTCTGCAACTTCCATAGCAGCCTTCTATAGGGCACCCTGTCAAATGCTTTCTTGAGATCAAGGAACACACAATCTGCCCATCCCTCTCTTTCTTCTAGGACGTCTATTTCCCTACTGTAGAAACATAGTAGGTTAGCAACACACGATCTTCCTTCCTTAAAACCAAATTGTCTTGGTGTTATCACATCATTTCTAAATGCTTTACCCATCTTTTTCTAATAATTTTCTCACAGATTTTACAAGCTATACTAGTAAGTGATACGGGTCTGTAATTGAGTGGTTCTTCCCTATCTTCTCCCTTGAAGATTGGCACAATACTTGCTCTTTTCCAATCTTTAGGTAACTGTCCATTTTCCAGTGATGTCTTAATGATGCCATACACAGGCCACACTAACTGGTCTGCACATTCCCTTAGAATCCATCCAGCCACACCATCTGGTCCCATTGCTTTTCTCACATCCAAATCTCTCATCAGCTGCAGCACCGCATTCACATCAACTGTAATTTCTGCCATTTCCTTCATTCTGGGTTCTATATCAGATTCCCTAAATTCCTCCTCCAACACATTGACTGACTACAGTTTGTTGTTCATTATTTCATGCAATTCTTCTTCTTTTTCATATGTTTCATCACCATCCCTCAATCGTATTACAGTATATTGTCCTTAACTTTCATTTTACCATTTACAAACCCATAAAACAGTTTCGGCTCTTTTTTACATTTAGTTACAATATCTTTTTCGTATTTCTTTTCTTCTTCTCTCTGCACCCTTACATATTCATTTCTTACCTGCTTTTACTCCTCCCAAACCTTTTCAATATACCTTCTTCTCATTTATTCCATGCTATTTTTCTTGCCTCATGTGCCATTCTACATCTGTTGTTAAACCATTGTTTCTTCCTTTCCATAGCTGAAGAAAAATTTTGGGACATATTTACCAACTCCTGTTTTATATACTGTACTCCTATAAAAAACTCATATTTCTTATCAACATCTGTGATCATATTCATTTTACTCCAGTCTACACTTTGGAAAAAGTTCCTCAGGGAAGCAAAGTTTGCCTTTCCATAATTGTATCTATTTTCTATGTGTTTTTTGTCTCTCTCTCCATCCCTTACTCCTACCACTTCCATCTCAATAACCAGATGATCACATTTACCAAAGGAGCATTGGTAGATTATGTTCCTCACATCATTTGGGTCCTTTGTGAATATTTTGTCGAGCCTTGATGGTTCATCGTCACCCCTAATTCTTGTATTTTCTTTGATCAGTTGGGCTAACATGTTTTCCATCACCAATTTCATTAATTTATTTCCCCATGATTCCTCATTGTTCCCAGGATCCATACTTTCCCAATCACCTTCTCTGCAGTTAAAATTTCCCATTATTATTATTCTGTTTCTTCATTCAGTTAACATCTTCAGATTAATAATGGATTCTCTTATTAACTGTTCATAATCTTCTTTTGTCCATGCCCTAGTTTTGCGGGCATATGAAATACTATTACATCAATTTTTTTCTCCATAACTGTCCTCTATTCATTTAGTTTTTGAAGGCTCCAACATGCTTGCATGCATCGGCCTTGGTCACCTATTGGCGGCTCTCCACGCTGCTCGATCCCTGGCAGCCTCCCTGTTCAGTCCCTTAACCCTTAAGTCACACTTAATGACCTCGTCCCATGTCTTTCTCGGTCTACCCCTCCCAACCCCTCCCCCAACATTAACACTTCTCACCCCGTGCACCCAATTATCATCCCCAATCCTCTCCACATGTCCAAACAGCCTCAGCCTACATCTCCTCATCACAACACCAATACACTCCAGTCGCATCCTACCTCTCAACTCTTCCATCATAACCCCACCCCCCCCAGGCCTTGCACACAGGGACGCACTGCACATCCACCTAATCATTGTCATTTCTGTACTTTTAATCCTGCGAATATCCTCTTCCTTTACTGCCCAGGTCTCACTACCAAACAGCATCACACTCCTAACACATGCTGCGTACAAAGACCCCTTAGCACGTAAGGAGAGTCCCCTCAATGTCAGGAGAGGCAACAGCTCCCTGAACTTCTTCCAACCACTTCTCACTCTAGCAACCGAGCTAACTCCAGCCCCACCTCCGGCACATAACATGTCTCCCAAATAACAAAACTCTTCCACATACTCAAGAGACTCACCAGCAAGTTCAACCCTCTCACACCTAACAATCTCCACCTGCTCTCCCCGACACGCCGCACACATGAAATCAGCATTATCTCGCAGTCTACCTCTAATACCACTACATCTCTTGTGCACCCATTTATCACAAACACTACACAAGATGGAATTACTTCCCACACCCTTGTGGCAAACTGCACATGGCCACTCTCCCTCTCCTCTGATTGTACCGCCACCAACCCTAGATATCATCACTTTTGTTTTATCTGCATTTACCCTTAAGCCCTTGTGCCCCATACCATCTCTCCACTTCTTAAATCTTTCCTCCGCCTCCTTTTCATTCTCTGCAATCAACACCAAATCATCAGCATACAACTTCTCCCATGGGAGTCCATCTCTGAAGTCACGTGAGAGGGCTTCAAGCACCATGATAAACAACAAGGGACTCAAAACTGACCCCTGATGCACACCAACATTCACGGAAAACTCATCACTCAAAACTCCATTCACTCTTACCTGGGTGCGAGCACCCACGTACATGGCCATAACCACCCTAACCAGCCACTCTTCCAACCCTAGCTTTCTCATTGCCCACTTCACCACCTCTCTAGGGACTCTGTCAAAGGCCTTTTCCAAATCAACAAAAACAAAATACAATTCCCTTTTCTTTCCAATATATTTTTCCTGAAGCTGTCGAACAATGAATATGGCATCAGTGGTCCCCCTGCCTGGCATAAACCCAAACTGCATCTCATCGATATTCACTCTTTCTCTAATCATACCTTCTAGAACTCTCTCCATTACTTTCATTATCTGATCTAAGAGCTTTATACCTCTGTAATTTCCCTTTTCTAGGGCATCACCCTTCCCTTCGTACACATTTACAATTACACTCTTCTAAATTAAATCATCATATTGTTTCTCTGCCTAAGCCTTGGTTTGAACTTACATCTTTTTGAACAGCAGATAAATTCTCTAATCATTTAACCACTGCCTTCCCCTACCACTGCCTTCCTCTATTGCAATTCCCAAAAGTTCATTCATGGTATTTTCAGTTTCTATATATTTTGATGGTAGAGAGTGGAATCTGAAGCAGCTGCTGTTTGCGGATGATACTACACTGGTGGCTGATTCAGAGAAGAGATTGAGACAGTTGGTAGAGGAGTTTGGAAGGGTGTGTGAAAGGAGGAAACTGAAAATAAATGAGAATAAGAGTAAAGTGATGAAGTGTACGAGGTTGGTAGATGGTAGGAGGATGAATATAGTTTTGAATGGTGAGTTGCTTGAGGAGGTTGAGTGTTTTAAGTATTTAGGGTCACATGTTGCTGTGGATGGAAGAATAGATGCAGAAGTGAAGTTTAGAATGAATGAAGTTGGAAAGGTGCTGGGAGGAATGAAAAAAGTGTTTAGATGTTGTTCACTCAGAATGGATGTAAAGAGAAGGCTGTATGAGGGTATTGTGGTACCGACTGCATTATATGGGGCTGAAACATGGAATATGGGTGTAGCAGAGAGGAAAAGTTTGAATGTTCTGGAGATGAGGTGTCTGAGGAGTATGTGTGGAGTGACACGTATGGATTGAGTGAGAAATGATGAAGTGCAAAGGAGAACTGGAATTGTTCGGGAGATGGCTGATCAAGTTGGACAGAGGGTGTTGCGATGGTTTGGGCATATGGAGAGAATGGATAATGAGCGATTGGTGAAAAAGATAACTAGATCGGATGTGAGAGGTGTAAGGCTGAGAGGAAGACCACGAATAGGATGGATGGACAGTGTGAAGAGAACGTTCGATGCGAGGGGGTTGTCTGTTGAGCAAGGAAGAGTGGCTGTGTGTGATAGAAATAAATGGAGAGAAATTGTGAATGAATAAATGATGACGCTGCCCTGAGGGGATATTCTGTTGTATTTTGTCTGATCAGCTGATCAGGTCAGGTGTGGGTAAGGGGCTGGATCCATTATGATGTGGCAGGGGTAAACCAGCTTTGCTGTCGGGTCCTGCTGCGGATGTCACTGACTGCACTGCGTAGTTGACCTTCGTGCGGTGAGGATCTGTCCCTTCTCCCCTTTAGGACTAAGATGCGAATGAATGTGTATGAGTGGATGAGTAAATTGGTAGAGTGTTGACCTGTCTCGCCTACCTCCCTTTTCTTGGGGGAAGCAGCCTAGGTATATAGATAGATAGATAGATATATTTTGCTCATGTCATTATAGGTTAAAATCATTATACCTCCCCCAAACTTGCTTTCTCTATCCTTCCTTCAAATGTTATAATTGTTCCATCCAATTAATTTTGTATTAACATCTCGGGGCAATTTAGTCTCCACCAAGCAAGGTTTATTTTCATTTATATAGTCTCCAATTTCCCCATTCTTAGATATTAACATGATACTCAGATTTACTGCACTGTTTTTATCTTTACTCATTCTTATCTTTTTCATATTCATATCCATCTCCCTTGTTTCCTTCATGTCTAGTTCCTCACATACCACTTCCTTGCTTTCATATCCATCACTCTCCAGAAAAAGTTTTACATTCCTCCTCAGTCCTCCTGTCATTTTTTTCCTTTACTTGTTCCTTCAAAGATTTTAAAGCTTCTCTTTCTTCTTCATTCAAATCTTTTCTTACTATAATATTTTCCATCCCTGCCTCTTTACTTAGTTTCCAGGTCACCTTAAATATATCACTTACTACACTTTCTGATGGCAGCTTAACTCGCATTGGTCTTACTTCCCCTTTCTTATATGGTCTTATCCTCCTTACTGTATTCCTCAATTTCTTTTTCCCACGTGTTTCCTTCGGGACTGACCTTCGCCAATATTTTTCGTACTTGATTCAAGTGTCTCTCGAGTCTCACTGACCTAACCTTTTCTTCCTCCTCCCTGTTTCCAAGTATTATCACACGTCTGTTCCCTTCTACAGTTTCTCTCACAGTTTTCTCTTTTTTCTTCAATATTTTCTTCCATATTTTTCTTGTTTATTTCCCTTTCTTCCTGAATGATTTCCCTTAAGCTGACCACTTCTTTCTGTTCTTCTTCCTTATGTGCCCACTTTGCCTTTTGCTCTTCTAACACACTACTCACCTTCTCCATTTTTTTGCCGCTCTCTTCTAGTTTTCTCCTTAAACTGTCCAGTCCCGACTGTTTTTTTATCCAGCCTACCCCCAGATCCCAACCGATTTTCGACTTTTTGTTTTTTGGCTGAAACCTTCACTTTTGATGAGAAACATCGAAAATTCATAGTGAAATCGCGATCCTGAGGTAAAAAAATGTTGATACAGGTGTCACTCAACCTTACGTTTTCCTTCTTTTTCAGGGTACCTGGCTAAAGAAAACGAACTATGGAAGGGTTAACTAATTCAAGCCACTTTAAATTACGTATTTATTTCATTTATTTGGTACGAATTTATGTGTAGTAAAAGTCTATATTGGTTTTTACATAATAATATAGACGTTTATAAGCATTGTTCACTCACCCAGAACCCCAGTATATCGCACCTTCCTTTACGACATTACCACCTCATCACTTCTGTTTGTATCTACCTCTGACTTCTTTGCTTCTTTGTCCTCCACCTTAGGAATAACTTTCACTGTGAATTTCGTCATTGGAGAGATCGTGGGGCAACATACCTTTACTGGCTACTTCTAACAGGTGAATTGCCCAGTGTGGGGGGGAGGGAGGGGAAGGGGGGGTTAGGTGGGGCCAGGCAGTATCCCTGCTTGACAGCAGGTAGAGGAAGGTCTCCCACATATTCCTACCAAAAATCACCCGCGAATGTTGAAAAATGTGCACACGATGGGCCTTGCAATTGTGTGACGTACGATGCGCATCATTGGGTCTGTCCGCCGATGAAAGTAGCTACGTGCATCGTACGTTGTTGGGGCTCGGCGGGTTAATTCAATATTTTCTCGTTTCAATTTCTCGATCTCTTGGTTCGCCGTCTCATTGGCCTGAATCAAATTCTGTATAGCACTTTCGGTATTTTCTGGCATGTTTCTTGATACTAGATTCTCCACTTTCTTTTCTAGTTGAATAATTCTTATAATCAATGTTTTGACTAAATCCATAACATTTGTTTTGATGTCAGATCCTGAAAATTCCGGTCCCTTAATTTTTACACTGTCAGCCATGTTTGAGGTTGGTTACAGTACTAAACTTAACAGCTGTTACAAGATTCGTATAAACATTTATGTATACTCACTGACATTTTTGGTAGACTATATTAAATTACAATACTTTAAACTTTAAACAATACTGAAGGAGACAGGACAAACATAATTCCTGAAAACTACTTAAGGTTTGCAGAGTTTGTTGAGAGGCAGTTCGTTGAGAGGCGGTTGAGACACGTCCGATTGCTCTTGCTGCTCGTGTGTGTGTGTATTTACCTATTTGTATTTGCCTATTTGTAGTATACAGGAGTTGAGCTAAGTTCGAGTTGTCCTGTCTCCATATCTACATTCATCTAATCTAGTTTTAAATACATGAATGTTTTTCGCCTGCACCATCTCTTCGTCCAAGTCATTCCAAATACTTATGCTTCTGTTCAGGAAACTGAACCTTTTGAGATCATTAAGACATCTACTTTTCCTCAACTTGAAGCCATGACCTCTTGTTCTTCCATCATCCAACACAAAAAGATCCTCTCTATCCACTCTTTCCAATTCTCTTACATTTCTAAATATCGTGATCAAGTCACCTCTTTCCCTTCTCTCGCGCAGTGTTGGTAACTTCATTTTTTCCAATCTCTCCTCGTAGGTGAGTTCCCTTAAACATGGTATCATCCTTGTTGCCATCCGTTGAACCCTTTATCAATATGCTTCTTCAAATAAGGTGACCATACCACAGCCGCATACTCTAGTCTTGGTCTTATCATGGTCACTATCAACTCCCTCAACATTTCCTCATCCATATAATTAAAAGCCACTCTCATGTTAGTGAGTAATCTATAAGTTCCTCCAATAATTTTGTTTATATGCTTTTCTGGTGACAGGTCATCCTGAATAATCACTCCCAAGTCTTTCTCATCCTTTCTTTTACTAATTATCTCATTGCCCATTTTATATGCTGAGTGTGGTCTTTCACTTATTCGCATTTCTAATACATGACACTTCTTGGCATTAAAATCCATTTTCCAAGTCTGGCTCCAGCCGTGGAGTTTGTCCAAGTCTTCTTGCAGTTCTTTACAACTATCAATACATTTAATATGTTTCAGAATTTTAGCATCATCTGGAAACATACTCATGTAACTATTCAAACCCTCTGGCAAATCATTTACATATATCAGAAACATTATTGGGGCCAGGACAGAGCCCTGGGGTACTCCACTAGTCACATTTCTCCATTGTGAAACCTTGTCTCTTATAACTGTTCTCATCTGCCTTCCTATCAAATAATCTCCCATCCACTTTAATAGTTTCCCATGCACCCCTCCAAAGGTCTTCGACTTCCACAGTAGCCTCCCATAGGGCACCCTGTCAAATGCTTTCTTAAGATCCAAATAGACACAGTCCACCCATCCCTCTCTCTCCTGTATGACATCTATTACCCTACTGTAGAATCTTAATGGGTTAGTAACACATGATCTTCCTTCCCTAAAACCAAACTGTCTTGGTGTTATCACTTCATTTTCTTCTAAATATTTTATCCATCTTTTTCTAATAATTTTCTCACAGATTTTACAAATAATACTAGTAAGTGATCCCGGTCAATAATTAAGTGGATCCTCCCTATCTCCTCCCTTGAATATTGCCACAATATTTGCTCTTTTCCAATCTTTAGGTAACTGTCCATTTTCAAGCAAGGTCTTGATGATGACATAAACTGGCCACACTAACTGGTTGGCACATTCTTTCAGGATCCATCCAGCCACACCATCTGGTCCCATTGCTTTTCTCACATCCAAATCCTTCATCAGCTGTAGCACCTCATTCACGTCAACTGTAATTTCGGCCATTCCCGTCAGCCTGGGTTCCATTTCAGGCTCCCTAAATTCTTCATCCAATACTTAAACTGACTGCAGCTTGTTGTTCATTATTTAACATAAGTCTTCCTCTCTTTCGTAGGTTTTGTCTCCATCCCTCAGTCGTATTATGCTGTCCTTAACTTTCATTTTGCCATTTACAAACCTATCAAATAGTTTCGGCTCTTTTTTTACATTTAGTTACAATATCTTTTTCGTATTTCCTTTCTTCTTCTCTTTGCACCCTTACATATTCATTTCCTACCTGCTTTTACTCGTCCCAAGCCTTTTCACTATACCTTCTTCTCATTTATTCCATGCTATTTTTCTTGCCTCATGTGCCATTCTACATGTTGTTAAACCATTCTTTCTTCCTTTCCATAGCTGCAGAAAATTTTGGGACATATTTACTAACTCCTGTTTTATATACTGTACTTCTATAAAAAACTCATATTTCTTATCAACATTTGTGATCATATTCATTTTACTCTAGTCTACACTTTGGAAAAAGTTCCTCAGGGAAGCAAAGTTTGCCTTTCCATAATTGTACTGTATCTATTTTCTATGTGTTTTTCATCTCTTTCTCCTTCCCTTACTCCTACCACTTCCATCTCAATAACCAAATGATCATGTTTACCAAAGGTGCATTGGTAGGTTATGTTCCTCACATCATTTGGGTCCTTTTTGTGAATATTTAGTCCAGCCTTGATGGTTTGTCGTCACCCCTAATTCTTATATTTTCTTTGATCAGTTGGGTTAACATGTTTTCCATCACCAATTTCATTAATTCTTCTTGTAGCTCTTTACAGGAGTCTTATGTTAGTAATTCTCCTTTGTATTTTTGCATCATCGGCAAACAAATTTAGATAGCTTTCATTTCCAATATTATTATCTATGTCATTTATATACACTAAAAACATAATTGGTGCCAGCACTGAGCCCTCTGGAACTCTGGTAGTCACTTCTCTCCATGATGAGAAATTTCCCCTTAGTACTGTTCTCATTTCCTTTTTTCTGAGAAAATCTTTTATCCAACAGTACAGTGTGCCTCGGATTCCTCCTTGATGGTATAGTTTCCATAAAAGTCTTTGGTGCAGTACTCTGTTAAATGCTTTCTTGAAATTTAGGCAGATACTATCTACCCATCCTTCTCTTCTGTGTAATGTTTCTGCAACTCTGTCATAGTAGCTTAATAAATTAATAACACATGATTTTCCCTTTCTGAAACCAAATTGCCTTTCTGTTATAATATTGTGTTCTAGATGGTTTACCCAAACTTTTCTTATTAGCTTTTCCAGTATCTTTCTTACAACACTGGTTAGTGATACTGGTAGGTAGTTGAGTGGGTTTTGTCTATTCCCTTTCTTGAATAAGGGGACAATGTTTGCTTTCTTCCAAGTATCTGGTAGTTTACCTTGACCCAAGGATTTCTTGAATATTAACAATAATGGTCTACTTAACTCCTTTGCACATTCCTGTAGCACCCAACATGAAATTTCGTCTAGACCATTTGCTTTTCCTTTTTATAATTTACTTAACTCTTCCTGTATTTCTTTTTCTGATATTTGTATATCTGGTAATAAGTCTGGGCATGAATGTTCCATATTATCCCTCTCAAAATTATTTTCTTCTGTAAAAACTGATTGGAAATTCTTACTTAGTACTTCACAAATATGTATCTTTCTCTTGTGTATATAAGATCCCTTCATCCGTAATGGATTGTATTTTATCTTTTACTTTGGTTTTGCTTAAGATGTAGCTGTAAAATAGCTTCGGTTGATCACTACTTTTGTTTATGATGACCTCCTCTTATGTTTTTGGGCTTCTCTCCTTATTCATGTGTATTCATTTCTTGCCTGTTTACAGTATTGTTGTTATATGCCCTCTCACTACTGTGTCTTCTGTATCTATTGCACAACAAGTCTCTTTTTTCTTTTGATTTTTTACCTTCTTTATTAAACCATTTGTTTATTTTCATTTCTGTTTCTTTGTGCTGAGGGATGTAATTTTGGACCCCTATTTCAGAAAGTTCACAGAATTTTCTATATATAACATTTAAATCTTGTCCTCTAAGCTTTTTTTCCCAATCTGTTTCTAAAAAGTGTTTCTTTAGGTCATGATAATTGCCCTTTTTGTAGTTAAGGCTCTTTTTGTATCTTACTTTATTGTTAACTATGTCATATGCAATCCTGAGGTTGCAATTTAATACTGCATGGTCGCTTTTGCCAAGTGGAGGGTGATACATAATCCTGTCAATGTAATTTTTTTGCCTAGTAAATGTAAGATCTAATACTGATGGTACATCGTTCTCTTCTTCTTGTGCTTTCTTCTACATGTTGCATTGGGAAAAACTCCTGCAGAAGGTCCAGGAGCTTTTGGTCCCAACAGCTCTCCTGGCTTTGTATTTCTAGAGTATTCCAATTTATATTTGTATTGAAATCACCAGATAGTATAATTCTTTCTGATTTCTCCTCCATTCTATGTAGTAATGCTCTTAAACTTTGAATTGTACTCTCTGCCAGTTCTTCATATTTGCCTTTTTCCCAAACGTTTGATTTAGGTGGCATGCATAAATTTGCCACAATTAATTTCCCTTCAGATGTACCAATTTCTATTGCTATCAGTTCTACCTGTGAGGGTATATGTAGTTCTATTTCTTTGACTTTGCAAATTTTTCTTTAATATTATAATTCCTCCTTCTTTTATTTAAGCTCCTATCTTTTCTCCATATATTGTATTCCTCTAGCTTCAGGGTGTCATTTGATATCCTTGATGTTAATTTTGTTTCAGTTAGGCAAACAATATGTGGTTCCTTCCCTTTTAATATAATCATTCTGGTAATTTAGATACCATTCCATCTGCATTTGAGTACATCAACTTAATCATCTTGTTTACATACTTATGTCAGGACTTGGGTCTAATACCTTCCTCCTTTCTATTCCCTCCTGTTTAAGCACCACTTTCATACCTGCAATCCTATTACTTTGTAAACAAAAGCATGTTCTTCTCTTCCTCTGATCTTCTCTCGTTCTTTGTTTTTGCCTCCTTCCTCTTTTCTTGTAGTAATCCCAGTTCCTCTTGAGTTAGGCATTTTTTTATCCATACATTTTTGAACTCTTCTTTTTCCATAAGTTTGTTTGCATTTTTCAGTATTTCCTCCACAGAGTTTACACTCTTGAAGGTTACTTTCAGGGGCCTTGATTTATTTCTATCATATTTCCCTAGCCTTTTGTGTTCCTCTATGTCTTTCCTACAGATTTCCTCTGATACTTCCTTCAGAATGTTCATTGTATTTGCCATCTCCTTTTGGTCTCTCAAAATCTTGTTTTTTTATTTCATCCTCCTGTATATCAGTGATTACTATAGATTTGTTGATGTCTGCTGAATCTTTGACCAGTTTTGGATTGTTTTGGATTATTTTCTTTACTTTCTTTTTAATGCTCTTTTCTTCAGCTCTTGTTTCCAAGGCTTTCTTTACTTTCACCATTTCAGCATACGTGGTTTCCACATCATTTTTGTAGCTTTGCATCTTTTCATTCACCTGGGTTATCTTCTCCTCAATATCACTGCTATGATCTGTCAGAGTGCTAGCCTGCCTAATTGTCTCTGTATCATTTCTGAACTCTTCCATGATACTCTCATGGTCGGACAGCTGTGCTTGCCATTTCACTAATCATCCTTTTGAGTGTACCAACCTCGACTAGAAGCTCATCTATTGTTGTGTCTTTCCTGTTAGCTTCTTTTACTAATTTTTCATTTTCCTCCTTCTGCATGTGCAACTGCTTTTTTATTTCATCCATTTTGCTCTGAAGTGCCTTCTCCAATCTGTTTACTTATTCATCCAGCTTTTTATATGTCTTCATTTCCACCAGTTCTGGGTAGAAATCATCATCCTGCTTTCTACCTTTATCCCTTTTCCTAACTCCTTCCATTTTTACTTTACTAAACATGGTGTTCATCCTGTGGTACTATGATAGAATGTACATACAGTCGCAGTTTACATTCCGCACGTCTTAGCCATAACACGAATTAGCTGATTCGCTTGTTTGGCACATCTGCACTGTTTGTTGTATTCTGTTTTTGGAACAACACTTTTTACTTAAACTTTCTCTTTTATGTTAGGACAATATTTAGTTGGACCTAGTACAGACCTTGACTCATATAAAGATGCATTTAAGGTGAGGGTCATTTGGAGCCGATATGGCCTGGCAGTGGAGTGGTACGTCTGTTTTCTCCTGTGTCGTGTGTGTGTGTGTGTATTTACCTAATTGTATTTACCTAATTGTGATATACAGGAAATGAGTTACGCTTGTGGGGTCCCGTCTCTGTTTCTCAATAAGTCAGATTTTGCCTTAAACTCGTTTAAGTTTTTGGACTGGACGATCTCTTTGTCCAGGCTATTCCACAGGTCTATACATCTATAAGTAAAACTATATTTCTTGATGTCCTTCGAGCAGCTTGGCTTCTTTAGTTTCATTCCGTGTCCTCTTGTTGCTCTCTCATCCCACACAAACAGATTTTCTCTGTCAATTTTATCTACTCCTATCATGGTCCTGAACACTACAATCATGTCGCCCCTCTCTCTCCTTTCCTCTAAGGAAGGCAAATCCAGCCTTTCCAACCTCTCTCTGTATGGCAAATCTGCCAGACTAGGGACCATCTTGGTTGCTGTTCTTTGTATTCTCTCAAACTTGGTTATATCTTTCTTTTTGTGTGGGGACCACACTACTGCTGCATATTCTAACCTGGGGTGGATCATGGCCACTATCAATTTTTTCATCATCTCCTCATCCATGTAATGAAATGCGACTCTTATATTGGTCAAGAGTTTATATGCCTCTCTCACTATCTTATTTATGTGCTTTTCAGGTGACATACTATCCTGGACCAGCACTCCCAAATATTTCTCTTCTCTTGCTTTTCTAATTGGTTCATTACCCATCAAATAATTCAATGGTGGCCTCTTGGTACTCTTACCCATTTCCAATATTTAAATTTTTTTGCGCTGAATTTCATTTCCCACATCCGGCTTCAATCATGTATCCTATCCAGATCCTCCTGTAGCATTTTACAGTCCTCTTCAACCTCTACCTTTCTCAAGATCTTTGCATCATCAGCAAACAGGCTTGCGTAGCTGTTCACTCCATCTACCATATCATTTACGTAAATCAAGAACATTGCTGGTGCCAACAGCGAGCCCTGTAGGACACCACTTGTTACTTCCCTCCATCCAGATGTCCTGTCCTTTATTACTGTCCTCATTTGTCTGTCACACAAAAGGTCTCTCATCCATTCCAGGAGGCTTCCCTTCAGTCCTCCTATATGCTCTAATTTCCATAATAGTCTCTTGTGGGGTACCTTGTCAAAGGCCTTCTCCAGATCTAAGTACACACAATCCACCCAACCATCTCTCTTCTGTAGCATGTCAGTCGCCCTTGAGTAGAAGCTCAACAAGTTGGAAACACATGACCTTCCACTTCTGAATCCAAACTGACTTTCAGTCAAAATATTCATCTCTTCCAGATATTTTATCCATCTGTCTTTCAGGATTCTCTCACATAATTTCGTAACCATGCTGGTTAGGGACACTGGTCTATAATTCAGGGGTTCTTCCTTGTTTCCTCCCTTATAGATTGGCACCACATTTGCCCTCTTCCATTTCCGAGGCACTTTCTCCTCTTCCAAGGAGCACACAATTAAATTGTGAATCTTATCTGCCAGTTGTTCTCTGCATTCCTTCAGTACCCAGTTAGAGATTCCATCCGGTCCTGGGGCTTTCCTTACATCTTGAGTTCCCAGTAATTTATACACTTCCTGCACTTCCACTTTTATATCTTTTATCACTACATTTCTAATCACTCCCTCTCCTTCCATAAACTCCCTTTCCTTAGTGAAAACCGATTGGAAACATTTGTTCATTACTTCAGCTTGCATTACTGCATCCTTGTAGACTTCTCCTTCTACTTTCAGTTTGGTGATTCCTTCCGTTTGCTTCAATTTGCCATTAACAAATCTATAAAACAATTTGGGTTCATCCTTATATTTGTCAATTATACCTTTTTCAAAGTTCCTTTCTTCCTCCCTACATATTCTTGTATATTCATTTCTAGTTCTTTTATATTCTTCCTTTGCTCTGATATTAGCTCTCTTTCTCCATTTGTTCCATGCCATGTCCCTCTCTTTTTTCGCTATCATACACTTGCTATTAAACCACACCTTTTTTGTTTTCTTTCCCACTTGCTCTTGGCACATACTGTATTTTTCCACTCCCAAATTGTAGAGGTCTAAAAAGATATCCCACTTCCTCTGTATCTCTCTTGTTTCTCTGAATTTTCTGCAGTCCGCATTTTAAAAAAATTTTCTCAATTCTCCAAAGTTTGTTTTCCCAAAGTTGTATCTTCCTTGCCTATAAAGCTCATCTCTTGGCACCACATTCCCTGTTATCATCTGGAACTCAATGACCACATGATCACTTTTTCTTATAGGACACAGATAATTTAAAGATTCAATTACATCAGGTTCTTTGGATAGTAGCAAATCTAACTTGCTGGTGTGTCATCACATCTGAATCGTGTCTGTTCTTTAACCCACTGTGTCATTACATTATTCATTGCTATATTTAACAATTTATTGCCCCACGAATCTTCGCTTCCTCCTGAGTCCCATTCCTCCCAGTTCACCTTTTTACAATTAAAGTCACCCATTAGGATTATATTGTTGCTTTTCTCAATCACTTTCTGTAGATAACTAACCATGTCTGACAACTTCTCCTGGTATTCATCGTCATTCCATGCTCTCGTCTTAGGGGGAACATATACCACTGCCATATCTCTCTTACCATTCTCCCCAGTTTCTAATTTCATATTTATCGCTTTGACCCTGCCCTCTGCCATTTCCACAGTATATACGTTTATATTGTCCTTCACTGCTATCATCACTCTTCCTCCCATTTTTTCTTTTCTGTCTTTTCTCCATAATTTGTATTTCCCACCTCCCATATGAATATCAGTATCCTCTTTCAATTTAGTCTCTGCAAAGCACATAACATCAGGTTCGTGTACCCTCAAAAAATCATTGATTTCTAACCTTGCCGATATTAGTCCATCAATGTTTGTGTACGCCACTTTCAAACTTTTTTCATCGTTTTTTATACTCTCGTCTCTCCTTCCTTCCGTCGGTACCACTTTCTCAATTTCTGGTCCATAATTTAGCTCTTTCCTCTTCATTTGCATCTCTCCTAATCCAAACATTTTTAAACCCCTCTTTCTCTGACAATTTCCACGTTCTACTTATGATTTCATTCACTATTACTTGGGACTTAAACTTTACTTTCAAGGTCCTTGCCCCACCATCCTCATACTTTCCTAACCTAAACACTTCTTCAATCTCTTCTTGGGCTTCATTGTTTCCCTCCATAACCAGTGATATTATTTCTCTAGCCTTGCTCAGTTCCTCTCTCTCTCTTTCAGATCTTACTGTCATTCGTTTTTCTTTTATTCCTGAAATTATCACACATTTTTTCTTGTCTACTACATTCTTCACCAAAGATTCTCTACTTCTTAGTACTCTAACCACTTCCTTCTCCACTTTTTCCTTACTTTGTTGTTCTATGATCTCCTTCAAATTTACATTTCCTTCCTCCTGTATTTTCTTCCACCCCTTATGTTGCTTCTTGATTTCTTGAATATGCTCATCTTGCCTCCTCGATTTTGATTCGTACTCATCTAGTTTACTTTTTATTCTGTCCCTTTCTTCTTCCAACCTCTTATTCTCCCTCTTCAGCTGTTTTATTTCATTTGATGTGGATTCATTACTCACCTTTAATTCTGTGACTTCTTTTTCTTGTTCCTCACTACGTGTGCTAACTTTTTCCAGTCTATTCTGTAGGACTTTGATCTCTCTCTCTTGCTCTATGGTATGTTCCTGCAGCTGCTTAATTACTTCCCATACCTTTTTTAACTCCTGGACATTCCTCTCCACTGTTTTCTCTACTCCTGCTACTCTTGTTTGTTGCAGCTTATCACTTCCTTTACCTACATTTTCCTCGGAGAAGCCCACAAATTCCCCCTCGCCAGTTGTATGTGTATGTGTGTGTATGTGTGTGTGTAAGGGTGTGTGTAAGGTGGAGTGGTGTGTGAGCGGGGAATTCCTTAAGGGGGATCGGTGCTTGAAGTAACATTTCCACCAGGGACCTCATTATTGGATTTAGCTTGTACATTCCTTTGTGTGTGTGTGTGTATGTGTGCATCATTAAATACTTTACCAGTTTCTTTTCCAGGTTGTTAGAGTTCACTGGTGACCAGTTTGATGTCAGTTTGGGGGTAAGGGGGTCAACTTTTCCAAAATGACACTCATAAGTATTTTTTCCCATAAGGTTAGTTACTTCAAATCACAAAATTCTCAAATCGTGGCAGTTTCCCAGTCTCATAAGACCACAGTTTAGGAGATTCCACTGTATATATAAATAGATAAGTATAATATAAGAGAGAGTAATAAGAGAATGGATGAGGAATTTCGAAGGAATATGAGTGCAAAGTGGAGGGAATGTAAGAAAATGTTCTGGAAGGAGGTAAAGAGAGCTAGACAGGGCGCCAACAAAGTCAGTGGGGGTGTGAAAGATGAAAATGGTAGATTACTAGTCGAGAAGGTAGAAAAAGTAAACAGATGGAGAGAACACTTTAATGAACTGTTGAACATAGAGAATGAATGTAATGCAAGTATAAGTGGCTGGGGAATGGCAGCGAGAAGGAGGGTTGTGAGAAGAGAGGAAGAAATCACCAGGATGGAAGTGGTGGAAGCAATGAAGAAAGTTAAAATGGGGAAAGCCCCAGGAATTGATGGAGTGTGTTGTGAAATGCTGAAGCATGGGGGAGAGATAGTAATAGAATGGATGTGGAAGGTGTGCAGATTGGCTTGGGAGGAGGGTAGAGTCCCGGAGGATTGGAAGTCAGGTATAATTATTCCTCTGTACAAAGCAAAAGAGGAAAAAGCAGTGTGTGGTAATCATAGGGGCATTTGCCTTCTCAGTGTAATAGGAAAAATATATGGTAGGATACTTATTGACAGAGTAAGGGAAATTACTGAGGAATTAGTTGGAGAAGAACAAGGAGGTTTAGGAAGGGAAGAGGTTGTGTAGACCAGATATTCATTCTTAGATCCTTAGTGGAAAAGTTTCTAGAGAAGGGCAAGAAGTTGTATGCAGCCTTCATGGATCTGGAGAAAGCATATGACAGGGTGGATAGACAAGGTTTGTGGAAGGTATTAAGAATATATGGAGTAGATGGGAAGTTGTTGAAGGCAGTGAAGAGTATGTATGAGGGTGCTAAAGCTGCAGTGTGTGTGGATGGGAAACTGAGTGAATCTTTCCATTTGATGGTTGGATTGAAACAAGGATGTGTCATGTCTCCATGGTTGTTCAACCTGTATATGGATGGGGTTATAAAAGAGATACAAGGTCGGGCAGTGGATGTTGGAGCGGCCCTAGTGAGAGAGAGCAGTGTTTGGAAACTCCCTGTACTGTTGTTTGCAGATGATACTGTGTTGTTGAGTGAAGACGAAGGGGAGCTGCAAGGCTTGGTAGATGAGTTTGGGAGAGTGTGTAAGAAACGGTATCTAAAGGTGAATGTGGGGAAGAGTAAAGTGATGGTCTTCGAGAGAAGTGAAGCCAGTGAGTGTACAGTGAGATTGGATGGGAAGGAAATGGAGAATGTGAGTGAATTTAAATACTTGGGCAGTGTGATGAGTAAGGATGGTAGTCTGGAGGGTGAAGTGCTCGAAAGGGTACAGCAGGGAAGGAAGGTTGCTGGTTCGTTGAAACAGTGATAAGAAACAGGGAGGTGAGCATGGAAGTGAAAAAGTTGTTACATGACAGTATTGTGATACCAACTCTGACATATGGAAGTGAAGCGTGGACCCTGTTGGAAGGACAGAAGTCAAGAGTGAGAGCAGTGGAAATGAGTTATTTGAGAGGAGCATGTGGAGTCACATGGAGAGACAGACTAACAAATGAGGAAGTGAAGGAGCATTGTGGTGTGCTTGAGGACGTGATGGGAGGCGTTAGGAGAAACACGTTAAGGTGGTTTGGGCATGTGGAGAGGATGGAGAGTGAAAGATTGATGAGGAGAGTGTATGCGAGTGAGGTGGAGGGGGCGAGAAGGAGGGGGAGGCCGAGGATGAGATGGAGGGATGGAGTGGAGAGGTATATGAGAGAGGGGGGTGTGAGTTGAGAGCGTGGTAGTGAAATGGCAGGGGACAGAGTGACATGGAGGCGATTTGTTTGTGGCCACCCCGTTCGGGATTGAGGCGTCTGGCGATAGATAGATAGATAGATAATATGATTGTCACCTGACATTACTTCCTTTTCTTTTTATTACAACTCTTGTCTTTTTGTAGAACAATAGGCATTTCTTTTTTTTATGAAGGTTGCTGTTATTGTCTTCTCTTGGAATATGTTTGACAGGAGATGCAGAGCCTGAAGACATTGGAGGAGGCAGAGGCATTCATGCTGAAACACGGAGAGAACATTGTCGACAGTCTGGGAGCAGAGGTAGATCGAATAGAGACTATACTCAAGGTAAGGCCTCACTTAGATTCACAGGATCTTGGTAATTTCTTGTGATATTTTGTTAGATCCCACAAGCATAGCATGGAAAGGAGGAGGAAGTACAGTGCATTATTATGTGATGTAAAAAAAAGAAGAAAAAAATGGTTCAAATGGGTTCATTGTATGATGTTATGAGTCATACTGGTGTGCTGAGGGAAAACGTTAATGGAACTCAGCTGGATGACATGTGTCAAAAAATAAAGCTTTGCATTAGTAATTTTTATTTTGGATGGAGGTACAAAAACACACAGTGATGTGGCCCGAGGCTCATTTCAGTAAGTAGCCAGTGGATTTCAGACTGAAGTTGCCCTTCTTCTGCAGTCTATCTTCCTCCTTTCATGAGATACAGGGTTTGCATGGTCTGTCCCTGCTATGCTTTTATTTTTCTTAGAAGATGAAACTGGCATGCTTCCCATTGGTTCGCATGGCATCATGGAAGCATACATTGGTTTATCTGACCATCATACTTACTTATTTTTCATCGTATCATACAGAGAGTAAAGAGTGGTGTGAAGATTAGGGAGGTGTTGCCCCTCCTGACGTTAAGAGGGCTTTCCTGTACTCACCTATTTGTTTTTTAGCTAAACTGAGTCAAGCTCGTAATGTCCCGTCTTCTTTTTCTTGTTTGAACGTACATATCGGATACGTTTGTGTGAAGCTACAGAATGTAGTGAATGTTTTTTGGCGTATCAGATGGAGCCAAGATTCCAGGGATTTGAATGATGAGTGAATGGAAGCATGGCCCATTAGACTGGGCAAACGTAGGCTGTCTGGACGTGCTGCTCCTCACCCTGCCCTAGGGTGGGAAAGGAGGTGCGGTTGATGGTGATGAACATACATATTTTTAAACTTATATTTTTAGCACACACAGCCTCATCCAGTAGATGATTCCATGCATCATTAGATCTTATTAATGCTTCCTCATGTCCTTATTTCCTTTTATCTTCTATAATTTTTGGCTGTGATCTCTTGAAATTCTAGTCGCCGATATTACATAGTTTTCCTTGTCAGTGACTTCCATATTAGTTACACATTTGTAAAACATTATCATATCTCTTTCTCTTCTTTCCACTAGTGATGGTAACTCAAGCCTTTTTAGCCTTCAGCCTTTCATTATATCTTAAGTCATTCATGCTTGGGACCCATTTTGTTACTGCTCTTTGCACTTTTTTTTTTTTGGGGGGGGGGGGGAGGCTGTGGGCACCAAACTACTGCTGTATATTCAAGAGTTGGTCTGGTGTAAGTTTTATTATTATTATTTTTTCATTTTCATTTTGTGAGTGCATTTAAGTACAGTACTGTACTTGGACAGTGTGTTGAGTAAGGATGGAAATTTAGAGGGTGAAGTTCTTGAAAGGGTACAACAAGGAAGAAAAGTTGCTGGTTCCTTGAGAGCAGTGATAAAAAACAGGGAAGTGAGCTTGGAAGTGAAAAAGCTACTACTTGACAGTATTGTGATACCAACTCTAATGTATGGAAGTGAAACTTGGACCTTGTTGGAGGGACAGAAGTCAAGAGTGACAGCAGTGGAAATGAGTTATTTGAGAGGAGCATGTGGAGTCACATGGAGAGACAAATTGACAAATGAGGAAGTGAAGGAGCATTGTGGTGTGGATGTGGATGTGATAGGAAGCATTAAGAGAAACACATTGAGGTGGTTTGTCCATGTGGAGAGGATGGAGAGTGAGAGACTAACGAGGAGAGTTTACTGTATGTGAGTGAGGTGGAGAGGGAGGGGGAGGCCAAGGATGAGATGGATGGATGGAGTGGAGAGGTATGTGAGAGAGGGGGGTGTGAGCTGGTAGCAGGGCAATGAAATGGTGGGGGACAGGGTGACTTGGTGGCAATTTGTTTGTGGCCGCCCCTTACAGGACTAAGGCATCTGGCAGTAGATAGATAGATAGATTTTTTTCATCTTGTCCTTGCCTGTATATCAAAAGGATCTTCTCATATTAGCTAATAGAGCATACATTTTCCTCACCCTGTCATTAATGTGATCTGCAGATGATAGCTTTGGTTTGATAATTCCAACTTTCTCCTTTTCAGAGTTTTGCAGCTTGTCCTCTCCCAGTTTATATTCCCATCACTCCCTTCTGCCTACGGGTGACTCTAAACTCCCTCTTTTGTCTTTCTTTCCTTCATTTTTCCCTTTCCTTCTGTCTTTGGGTGACTCCATACTGATTGACAAGCCCAATGGTTTCCTGTACACCAAGAAACGATTTACTACACTGGGTGGTAACCATATAACCAAATTATGGTGCCTGGTGGTTTATTGGGTAATAAAAGTGCTTCAATCGGATTGAGCCTGGGTCGGTTTATATCCAAGGGGTGGTTGGGGTTTATTGCTCACATAATGCCAGTCAGGGATGAGTGAAGCTGGTCACTCTCATCTTAAATGGCGGGACCAACTTGCCTAACTCCGGGCTCCTCCACTTCTCATGGGGCAACATAGGATTGGATGATGGATGGATGGATCTTTTATCACTTCTTTTATTTCATCACATGGCATTTTTCATCACTGACTCCATCTTCTATTTTTTAGTTCATTCAAAGAGTCTAGTAATGTCTTTTTTGCTGTTCCCTGCAGTAATTGTTGTTGTTGATAGATCTTGAAATTTGTGCTTCATCAGCAAACATATTCATATAGCTACCAGTGCTAACATTTTCCATTGCATATAGACCACGAACATCACCAGAGCTAAAACCAAGTTTTGAAGGACCCCAGTTGTTACTTTCCTCAAATCTTAATACTGTAGTTTCCTCCTATTACTGTTCTCATCTCCCTTTCCACCACAAATTTCTCCATCCTCATCAACAAGTTTCCCCAAATCCCACCTCTGTATTCCAGTTTCCACATCAGCCTTTGATGAGGTATTCAGTCAAAAGCCTTTTTAAATTCCAAGTAAATACAGTCAACCCATCCATCTCTCTCTTGTATTGTAGATACTGTCATAGAAACTTGGTAAATTTGAGACACAGGATCTCCCAACCCAGAATCCAGACTTACTTTCATCTAACAACCCATGATTTTCAAAGTGTTAAACTTAAATTTTCCTTATTAATCTTTTGATTATTTTAATATTACACATGTAAGAGAGACTGGTTTATAACTTAATGGGTTTTTCCTGTCCTTATTCTTGAATAGTGACACAATGTTGGCTTTTCTCATAAACTTGGTAGCTTCCATTGTTTTGGTGATTTAGTGAATATTTTGTGTAAAAGTTTACTAATGCATTTGCACATTCCTTTATCACCCAGCCAGATATTTCATCAGGACCACTTGCTTTATTTTTTTTTCTAAACTTCTCATAATTTCTATAATTTCCTCTCTATATATTAACATCAAAGCCCATACCCAGGGTGACAATACATCCTATATCCTCTTCAATACAACAACCATCCCCAACAAATACTGGCTGTACAACAAAGAAGAAAGGTTGCTGGTTCTTTGAAAGCAGTGATAAGAAACAGCAAAATGAGCAAGGAAGTAAAAAAAGTCACTGCATGACGGTACAGTAAAACCTTGATATAACGGACTTCAGTAGACCGGAATTCGCTTGTATCGGACTCGAGGAGCTACTGGACTAAATTCCTGTATACTGGAAAAGTTCGATAAAGCCAGAAGCAGTCCGGACTCTTCTGACAACTTCAGCAATGTTCACCACAAGAAGGTAAATAAAAGACATGTTTATCAGTGTACAGTATAGTATTATTACTATATATATTATTATACCATTTGATTAATGTAGTGAAGTTACTGTATAACACAGTACAGTACCACAATGGTAGTCAAAACAGTTTAAAAACCATTCATGTGATCTGGACTAATTTCTGATATATTGGAAAATGTCTGGACTAGCAGGGGGAAGTCCAATTGTCGCTTTTATCATAATTTTGCATTTTTCTGATTGGCTTGGGCCCCAGTTAGTCCTTCCTAGTGATGTCTCACTGTATTGTGATACCAACTATAACGTATGGAAGTGAAGCTTGGACTAGACCTTGTTGGAAGGACACAAGTCCAGGGTGAGATCAGTGGAAATGAGTTATTCGAGAGGAGCATGTGGTTCCATGGAGTGACAAAGTGACAAATGAAAAAGAGAAGACGCATTAGGGTGTGGATAAGGATGTGATGGAAAGCATTAGGAGAAACACATTGAGGTGTTTTGGTCAAGTGGAGAGAATGGAGAGCAAGAGGATAACAAGGAGATTGCATGTGAGTGAGGTGGAGTGGAGGAGAGGGAGGGGGAGGCCAAGGATTTTTTTTTTTTTT